>JAGTTH010005381.1:0-198512 GCA_022606485.1 Agraylea sexmaculata
ATATATTATTAATACGGAGGAGAAAAAAAACGATTTATACGCTGTATTACGAAGAATTTGTTTTAGAACTTATTGATTTTAGTTCTCTGAAGGTTGATTTAGAAAACACCTGAAAAAATTACAAATCATAATATTCGATTTCCCTATTAAATTGCGATGGACATGCTCTGTTAATGGCGGAAACACCTGCAATCGCATATATGCATAATTTTTATTAAAATAATATATGTTACACCGAAACAAGGCATTGAAAGTATTGATTTGGAGCTTGAAGTGATTGTTCATAATCTTAAAGCAGAATCTATAAACATTATATATTTTTGAACAGTAAAGTTGATTATCTAGTTTTTTGTGCGTTGTTTGGGTGGGGCTCGTTTTTTGTCATATATATATGCATTTAAAATAACTTCTATTCAACCTTGATATTAATGCAATATCAATTTTCATATGTAAATTTAGTTAATTTTTATACCTATAAATTATATAGGATAGGGCAATCGATTTGGAATATATTTGTAGTTGTTATTAATAGAATGTATTGATTCAAGGCTTCATTATATAAATAATACATGCAGATTGACCATCTATATTTTTAGTAAATCACTCCTTTTCCTTTGCTCGTCAATCCGCTAATAAACCTTAGTATTCAGTTTCCGTTTCTGACGGACTTCCAAAAGCTGGCATGCGAACAGAACGTTAAAATTTAACTAAGTGCTTTATAACACGCCACCATCTTGTTATTTTTTAATGTAACTTTACGCCATAGGAGCTGTCAATGTCAAAGGTTATGTTACATATTTGAAGTTATAACAACAAACAATTACCCATAGGAATATTATCAAATATGTACAATTATTCAAGTAATAATGTTCATGACTCGCGCGGGTTATATTTTTATTAAATTGGTAAATTGTATCATTCTATTAAATTTATAATATTGACAAAATCAAATTAGATTCTTTGAAAATTGCCCATACACCCAGTATTCGGCCACATTCAATATTATAATTTCTCCCATAAATATTAATGATAATTAATGTGTCAATATCAGAGAATTTGAATAGAATCATACAACTATATAACCCGTGCAGTGTCCAGTGCTTCAAGGCACATCAGTACATCCACTTAATCCGAGTAATTCTCATAGTCTATGAGTTTTTTTCCCATAATATTTGAATAATAATTAAACCAAAAATTCATCAATATCGATCGAGTTTATATATAAGACTCAAAACTAATTATTATAATAAGATTACATGTGATAGATCATTAATTAATACCTAAATGACTTAAATAAATAAAAAATAAGAATGCTGATACATATAAATGTGTAATTTAATACACTTATTTAAATGGGAAAATATCCGGCTTTAAACCGATTGGGTCAATTAAAATGTTTTAACTAATTTTTTATGCTTGGAAATCATTATTCATGATGACTTTTACTCAATATCATAATGTTTTTATTTAATTCATTTATTTATATATTCCATGCTCTCTATAGTAAAATTACTATAATTTAAACTATACATTTATTAACGCGTAAAACCGCATTATCCTCAAAATCAGATATTTGAATCATAGTTTAAACCCAGCATTGGAGTTTAATACAAACTGGACTAAAATACAATTACTAACCCATCTAAGACACTCTTTCTTATTCTATGAATATATTTTAGCAGTTTCAGTTAGAATATTTATCTGAGTAGTGATGCTTTAAAGTCCCGTCTGTGTGCTCAGTTCAGGTTTTCTATATTTATAACTAAAACAGAAAAGGTAAAGAGAAGTATTTTTAAATGTCGGAATACTCAGAGTGCCATCGCCCCTTTGCCATACACAAATATATTCCACGTAGAGTTTAGTTGAAAAAAACCTATATAATTAGTTTAGTTAATTCGGAGTCTGTGTACGGTTAGAGATGCCAACAATCTCACATAACGATTGTACTAAATTTGATTCTAAACTTAGTCACTTTGTTTGTACTACAATGTTTCATAATAATCCATTCGCGGAAATATTTTTTCGGACAGTATTTTTTACTAGAATATTCATGCCAATTGCTATTTCATTGAAAGAGGTAATTTGGTTTTTTATCGTTATTACTGGTGTATCATCATATGACTGTTTGTCATGCTCATTATTAAGTTTCACAATGCAAAGTTATTTTGATTAATGTTTTAAACACTAATTTTCGTATAGGAAATATAAACATTTGAGTGTTGTTTATGGGGTACAACTATGATTTTCCAACATGGTACGGCGGTATTCAATATAATACTAAATTATGAACCAAATCACTTTGAATTTGCTGCATATAAAAGTCCATAGTGTATGTATACGTTTTACTGTGTGTCTGTATTGTGAGCTTATAATTCTCCAATAAGAGCGCTCAAAACACAGCCACACACTATGGCCTTTTATATGTAGCATTTCAAAGTGATAGTTAAAAATCTCTAGTGTATTCGTATATGTACCAATACTATCAATTCCAGCACGACTCATGGCCGGGAATGTCACCTTGTTTAAAAATTGCTTTGTATTTTCCAAACCGATCAATAGACGTAAAATTCACTTACCATTGAAAATCCATTAGCTCTGTTTGCAAGTATAAATCATTATATGTCAATTCCACAAAAAAACGATGCGTCAATACGTAAACATTACCCACGGTTTTTGTTTATGTCTCAAACGTCACATCTGTTTTTAAAAATAAAAAAACGGTTTTTGTGTTTTAGTCGAGTGTAATCTGTTGAAATATGATATTCGTGAAATGGCTAAGGTGAAGTACAGGTGAACATTGTTTTATTGATGACTATAACGGACTCCTATATGAAATTTGTCGACGTGGATTTATACAAGAACGACGCAATGCTCTGCTTCGTGCAATCGTTCGAAGGGGGTTGCGCACCCCTGAACGACTCATTAAACACGAAGAACCCCGTGAAAGAGTCCCAGAGGAAGTCCTTTCCTTACACAAGAAGTCTAGGCCAAAGGGAAATGGATTCCATATACCAAGATGCGGGATCGAACGAGTTAGAAACACCAGTAACTTTCGTCAGGAGTGCCAGTGAAAGACCCAAAGAAAAAACGAGAAAATTCAGAGCGAGCTTTATTAGGAAAACATGGTGAGTTTATTGATAGTAACCTACTTAATACAAGATTTATACCGACTACTCTTCACCGATACTAAAATACTCCTGTCTTTTAAAATAGCATTCAATTTATTATTAAGAGAAAACAGTTAACAATACTAGAGAACCTACATCTTTAGAGATATAGGTTCCATTAGTGGAGCCTATTTGAGAGGCTTTCTTATACATAACAACGTATTAATTGTCTGTCGGTGATCTTAACTATTACTAGTTACACAGGTCACAGACTTAATAATCAGTATTTACCTTACAATACAGGAAATCTCAGTAAACCTGGATCAAGGCGATCGATCGGGATTTTATTAATATTATTCCCGATCTCCCAGTCGTAATAACCGATCAAATCAATTTAAAACATTGACTTGAGCGGGATTTGAACCCATGACCATAGTATTTGTAGTCACGTGTCTTATCCCCTGAGCTATTACGCTGGTAGATTTTAACCAGACCTAGTCTAAGTGGGTGTGATGAAGTGCTTTGACATATTCGAGCACTGCATGATTTAATTTAAAATTTTGCTTTATTATTTTATTTATTTCAATTCTCTGATATTTACATAAAACATTAAACGGAATACATCGACAATTATCATACATCAATTAATTAAGTAGAATGCAAATGCAAAAAGATTCTTCTGTTAATATCTGTAAATTCAAATAGAATATTGCATTTTACCAAAAAATAAAAGTGACATTTCTCAAAATAAAATGAGATTATTAGGAAAAACGATAATTTTATGTGAAAAAATTACACATTTTAAAGTATTTTGAAAACATATTTTTTTTATAAAGAAAAATGACACTTTGTGGTGGAAGTGTTTTATTTTTAATAAATTATTGACAATTATTACATTGACTTAATCCTCAAATAAATACCTTCAAATTGATATATCACACTTTTAAATTTATAAGAAACTCACACCTCTACTGTAAAATATGATCATTTTAAGTGTCACTTTTCGTTTTAACCGAGGATAGTACATTTCATTTGTGTAACTTAGTATAATTATTCTAAATATTTGTTTTATAGTAGTCTTGCAAATAAATTATCCGTAGATAAAATTCATCTTGAAATATGTGGAAAAAATCGTAAAATGATTATATATTATAATTTTTTCGACACACTATTTATTTTTTTAAATATTTTAATACGTTTATTACTACTAGCTATAATTTAATGGGTGTATAATTAAGAATGAAGCGACTCTTCCATCCGGCCCCATTGAGCTATGGGAAACCACTCCATCCGTTATACATTTATAATCTGTTATAACAGCATGTGATAGTTTAATAACATCTCCTATTACTACTTATACTATTACTAACCATTTAACTCTATTGTCATATCGATAGTGCTAAAACAAGAGGGGCTAATTCAAGATTAACCCAAATACAGTGGCTTCCTGCTGTCAACACATTTCACATTCATGCATGCTCACGATAATAATATTACTAAATGTACGCTTTAACACATTTTACTAATGAATACGTACAATTAACCTTGTTTTCATTGTGCCAATTGACGTTTATCCAGAAGAGACACGCGATGGATAATGAATGACTTTAATTAAAGCTGAATCAAATATAAAATATTGCAATTGACCAGTGTAATAGCTCAAGGAATAAAGCGCATGGCATAAGATATCGCATGAATGGCTAAATTCGTGTTTAGTTCAAGTGGATCAAGTGGCCAAAAACATGAGTTACCTGGCAAACATTATACTGTAAACATCTTTCTTCATATCTTCGGTTATATTTCACAGTAAAATGCATTGTTACTACATGTCATATGGACTCAAACATACACTCAAATACATCTAGGCTCACTTTTTACCAAAGACTACTTCTTTAACATGTTTCAAATATTATTGGGTTTAAATCGCCAAAGTATTGTCACAAACACTCTCAGTGATGGCTAGAAATGTGTTGAGTGAGGGAGACACACTTATGTCTTTAGCGAATAGGAGAGAAGAGTGCAACAATACACGGACTTCACGAAATTGACACAACTTCATAATATGCAATGCGATATCTAATATCTATATCTATGGCGCATGGCTACAAATACTGTGGTCATGGCTTCAAATTGACTTGAAAACCACAAAATATTAATTTATTCATGAATAAACACATTCATCATTGGAGACGATGAATGCTGTTCTTGATTTCGAATAACTAATTCTATATTAACTAAAAAAAATATTCCGATTCTGAATCTAACAGGAAAATGTAACTATTCCTACCAAGAGATCTAAATAAACTTGAAAAGAGCTTAATACTAATAGATGAAGCTGATGATTGAATAGATTTATTTTTCATTGAACCTGAAACGAGTTATTTAGTTTAAATTTTAAAGTTTAAAAATTAGGTCATCGAAAATAAATTTATACATTTGATTTTATTTATACTTAGGAATGAAAAAGATCTATATTAAAAAGTATTATATAAATATTATAATAAATGTCAAAAAATAATTTATTTGATCGATTATTAGGACGATCAGGAATAATATTAATAAAATCCCGATCTCTCGCCTTGATCCAGGTTTACTCTGATTTCCTGTATTGAAAGGTAAATACTGATTATTAAGTCGCTGACCTGTGTAACTAGTAATAGTTAAGATCACCGACAAAATTAATTTACGCGTTGTTGTTGTAAAATCCATCTCAAAAAGCTGCTCGGGGCGTATATAAATAAATAAATATAAAATATTTGAAAATATCTAAATAATTCTTATTTACAATGATATCCTCATTATAAAAAAACTTTTCTTGCAACAATATTTTTTATTTTGATTAAAAGTCTTTGATTTCGTTATAATCCTAACAAATCACATCACTTCATTTATCAAAACATTGGCTAAACCCAAAAAAAATGATTACATAAAATAATGGTTCTAAATTTCAAATACACGTACATTTTTAAATTTACTATTAAGTGAAATATTTATTTTTTACTTTTATTAATATTATATAAAATACAGATAGTAATATTTATATGTGATAATATCGTTGAAATTATTTATTTTGTTGTATTGATGGACATCAAAATGTCATATTTTAACTAGTAACTGATTCGTTCAAGTTAAATACAATTTATTTAATTAAAAAATAATCTTCTTGTGTTATTATAATGTATATTTTTAATACCTGTCTGCTTATTGTTTACATATGATTCATTCTTTGTTCTTTGGCAGATAAGCGATATTCCAGGATTGAACACTTTTATCATTTTCAGCGGTTTTTCTGCGCAAAATGCTAACAAATGTGTCTCGATAATATAACAATAGATTAATCAACGTGATAAATAAAATTCTGTCACAAAGAATTAATCTGCTTTACGATGCATAATTATGTTTTAAATATTATAAATCGTGCGTGTGGGTGTAAAAAAATATATTACGAAACAAGTCCGCTTGAAAACTGTGTCATGTTACTTCACAAACATTTTCAATATTAATATACATTATTACGGTTGAATTAAATCGAAGTGTTGATTAAATAATAATAAACGGCCTTCTGAAGTAAAAATAAGTAATTGTGGACACAACACGTCATATGTCAATTTCTCATCGTTTTCTAATACATTTAATATGTCACGTACCGAACGACAAATGTGTAATTTTCCCTGATGGCACTAATCATCATTACCATCAATATGGACAAATACTTTCCTAACAAGATTCTTTATAAAATACACACCCACACACACTTTTACGTGATAATAAATATACTTTGACGACTTCGTGTCTCATTTTCCGAAGGTCGAAACATTTCAACGGCGAAAGCCTCTTTTGTTGAATTATTCACAAAACACCTCGGCCGTTTTACTTCAAATAAACCTTGTAATTTTTCAATGCTATGATTTAAGCTCTTTGTGTATTTATTAAAGAAGTACAAGGGCGAATGAAAAATAGATGATAAATAATACAATAATACTGAACACAGCATAGAAGTGATTATTTATTTGAAACACATCTAATTATTATTTTATCTATTTGATATATCATATATATTATCAAACGTATTTTCCTTTTTAGCGCTTCTTTTCATCATATCATATCAGTATATTAAAGAAATATTTCGCGTCCAAATAGGACGTATACCAAAAGGAATATAAATCAAATAAAAATATTTAACGCATAACGGAAACCATTTTGCACATTTTAACGCAATAATAATAAAATTATAATCAATATAGCGTGTTAGTGAGTCGTTCTAGAGCTAAGTTTTGGTGCGTATACGAATAGAGCTCGCCAACTAGAGCTTTGTAATATTGGTGTACACCAACCACACACACTCTCATATTAAATACGGCCGTAATTGTCTAGATAAATATTTAAATGAATGATATATATATATCGACTTTTTATTTTATCAAGCTTAAACGGTTTATTAATGTGAAAGTTAATGAAATAATTAATATACAATGAATATCTTATCGCTATTTAATTTACTTCTCATTGTTGGTATCGTTTACTTTAATTCTCATTGTTATCACCACTTATTTTAATTTTCATCTTAGATTAAAAGCAATGATAATATACCTTTCGATATCGATAAAGATAATATGCAGCAGGGAAAATAATAGAGATTGATATTCAATCATACCAATTTTGTAAAGTAAATAAATAGATTACCATAGTAGTCCTTTCTTTATCATTAGGAAGATGTTGGTTAGCAAAAATGTAAATCAAAGTTTTGTTTTTTACATGGAAAATGCATTTTATTTCGTTATTTAGAAGAGCAAATCTTACTTTGACGTAATAAATTTGATTTAAATAAATATGAATAGTATTTAAAGAGGAGGTCTAAAAAAGTAATGATAACTTAAATAACGAATTTTACAGTTTAGTTAATGGCAAACATATTTATTTTCCACAATTTTTTATTCATAATCATGTTTTAAAAATCCTCTTTATATATTATATAAATATTTTAGCAATTCTCTGCCTTCTAATATTTATAAATATTTTTACTGAAAAGTCCACCATGTAAAATAAGCTGACTGTGTGAAAAAACTGTAGAAGAGAATCGTCATGTTTATAAAATATTTCATTGTGTCATTACATTTTTTTTTTCACATCAACAATAATGTTTTGAAATTGAAATAAGACGTCAATGACATCGAACCATCACAAAGTGTCGTTTTTTTTTTAATACAAAAACAATTAGTTAATTAGTGTATACGTTTTTCAAGTGCAGTTTTATATCCATTATGTATTTGGCGATAAATTTAATGGCGCTAATTCGGCCACCAAATAATGGATCGTTTTGCTTTTGTGCGCGTTTAGTTTTTGGCAAAATACCAAGAAAAGTATAATATATTTGAAAGCCATGCCGGATATGAAAACAATAAATGGACTTATGATATATTATGTCCTTATGGATCTACGATTTTTATACAAATAAGTGAATAAATCTTTGAAATATGCGTACAAGTCATGAATACTGCTAAATAATTTCTTATTTAAATAAACCACAAAGTAAATAAAAATCAATTACTTTTACAATAATTAGTAATCATCCCGATGTCTCATTATGTAATTACAATAATCACGCTTTCAACTTAAAAATAATAATGATTAAGTAAATTAAATAATGCGGTTTTGTTTATGTTCTCATGTAATTATTTTAGGAAAATAAGAAATCTAGTAACCAAAAATAGCAAACGGTTAAAAATAGTTACAGATACTGGCTATGGTTCAATTTTTTAGCTTCGACTTCTTAATAATGTAGAGAATGAAGTTGGCGTCACAATTATTTCATGATGTCACTGATTTTCAGCTGAAGTCATCATTGACGTCATTGTTTAGAGTATTTATGTCATAGATATAAACATAAGATATCGCATGAGTGGCTAAATGTGTGTTTAGTTCAAATGGATCAAGTGGCCAAAAACATCAGTTAACTGGCAAACATTATACTGTAAACATCTCTTTTCATATCTTCAGTTATATTTCACAGTAAAATGGGTAAATGCATTGTTACTACATGTCATATGGACTCAAACATACACCCAAATACATCTAGGCTCAGTTTTTACCAAAGACTACTTCTTTAAGATGTTTAAAATATTATTGCGTTTTAATCACCAAAGTATTATCACAACCACTCTCAGTGGTCACTATAAATGTGTTGAGTGAGGGAGACACACTTATGCCTTTATCGAATAGGAGAGAAGAGTGCAACAATACACGGGTTTACACGAATTATTTATATGCAATGCGATATCTAATGTTTATATATGTATATGATTTATGTATATTATATATTTTTATTTATTTATTGTTGCAGGTCAGCTGGAAGTTTCAACTCGAACGGTGGTATTGTGGCCGGTAGTGGAGGCTCAGGCCCCGGCCTGGGGGGCGGAGGGGTTGCGGGGCCGGGGGGCGCGCGCTCCGCCCCTTGCACCCCGCTGCAACCTGCCACCCCATCCACCCACACCAAGAACTCCAACCCTAAGTAAGTACAACAATTATTATAAATCTTCAAGGGATTTCATCTCCTCACCTTTATTGGCGGTTATTAATTTATAAAATATTCGAAATAACATTAATAATCGTAGGTGTTGTTCGATTGTAATTAAAATTTGTTGTAACAAAAAGTATATTAAGATGGTTAGGTCATTTTTAAGTGACATTTAATTTGTAAATGTCGCAGAATATCAAAAATATACATATTTATAAATGTACGTTGAAAACCTTGAACCAGTAAAGTCAACTTTCACATCCGTAATTTAAATATTACTAAAATAAAATATCAATTGCCAGTGTTCATTTTCTAGACATAATATTATATGAAAACAGCTCATCTATTAAACGTGCATAAATACATAATTAAAAGTGGTTTATTTTGATTAATTATTTTAAAAATAATGTTTTTTTATTCGACATTGCCAAGCAACGTCCTGAACTCACTGTATTCTGATAATACAATATCTCACTTTCAGTGTCAATATATACAATCAGTTGCTGCTCGTGACTTATATTGTGTGCACCTAAAGTGTTACATATCGATTAAAATTCACACACGACTGTATGTAATTACTTAATTCTAAAAACAGTGAATGTGAAATGTAGTAATGCTTAATTGAGTGATTAATATAATAATGAGTGCAGCAACCAGAGAATCCTACTTCGGAGGAGACACTTCTTCGGAAAGTTCTTCCATCTCCTCCTTTGAAGACAATCGGTATTTTAAATATTATTTAAAACAAACATATATCGATATAGGCAATCGCCATTATTCAAACAAATGATTAGATAGACGAGTTAGGGCTTTGCAGGTGTTTTATCTGTAGTTATGTCTCATCGTGATATAGATAAGCCGACAAAAATAATTTTTGATCTGATGCGTTAAATATATAAATCGTTTGTGTAATAATATTAAATAAAATCCGATTTGACGGCTCAATGTGTGATAAAAAAATAAACTACCTTTACTAATGAAATTTGTCACATAATATACATGATTTTCTTTATTCTAGAAGTGGAAAACAATCTTGGTCAGGGGGAGAAGGTGTCGCCCCATCCCCGGTACCTGCCCCTACACCTGTGTCGTCAAGCCACAAAGCAAGGCAAAAGAAATTCCACCGGCATTTTCCACAAGCAGCTATTGAAGAAAGAGTGCTCAACCGTAAGCTCTAACATGAATATTCCAATATTTGTGAAACTAATATACTCTTTTGTTGTTAAGATTATTCCTGTGCCCTGGTTGGAGACATTTTACTGCAAGGACACTTGTACATCACAGACAGTTACTTTGCATTCTACTCCAATGTCTTCGGATATGTTACCAAGGTATCACAATTATATTATAATAGTCTCACTCAATCTAGAATAATCACATCTATCCTGGTTTGATTTACAGTTGCTCATTCCGTTATCATCTGTGGTGCGGGTTAGTAAGGAGAAAACAGCTAGAATCATCCCAAACGCTGTCGGCGTTCACACCATTGAAGACAAACACGTTTTTGGTAGCCTGCTCTCACGAGACAACACCTACAAGCTGATGACACAAGTGTGGAAGGCATTCCCTGCTCAAGTCCCAGAGACAGAACCATTACCAGATGTAAGTCTGTTATCGCCATCAAGAAATATATTATATATGTTCATATTTGAATTTCTGTATTGCAGGAATTAAATCTGAAAAAATCTGAACTCGAAGCATCGGAACTCTCTCAAGATGATGAATCATCGTGGTGCAGTCAAGGCTCAGGAGGTGAAGATGGAGGAAGATTATCTCAATCATTAGCTTCTTCAAAAGGGTTAAAATTAACAAAGAAATCTGAAGATACTAATGGCGTACCTAGACTAAGGCCAAACAAGATACCTGATATAGAAATATCAAACTCTAGTCATAGTAGTAAGTTTTAAACAATTATAACTAAATAAATAAAAAGTGTACTGTATTGAAATGTATATTTCAGGTTTACAAATAACACGTAAGAATAATTCAGTGGCCATCAGCGGTGCAAATACACATCCGGTGCTTCAAAGAAAGCGCAGCTCTCATGTGCCAACCAACCGACACGAAAGCTCCAAGCATCTGAAAATCCTGATAGTCTCCACCATGCTGCTCATCATTTTGTTTATGTCCGCTGGATATCTGCTTTACAGAATAGGAATGATGCATAGTAATATTAATGAAGTATGTGCCAACGACAAAATCTAATATAACAAGAGTATGTGCATTGATAATCATTTTTTTATTGATTTTAGAATAATATTTTAATGCTCAAAAAGGGGGATGATGTCTACACTGAAATAATACGCTGGCATACGCATCTTCATTCCAAATCAGCTTCTCAGATCAATGAGTTTCTTCATTCTAATCTTGATCAGATAGCAAAGGTAGTTTTAGTAGTAATTAATTGATTGATTTGTTTTTATTAATAATGTCATTTATAGGTGCGACAGTCTTTAGAAGCACTGTCAATTCTCATCGGTGGAATCATATCAGACAGAGTGAAGTCTCCGATTGACACGGGGCAAGCCTCTTTCATATCCGCAGATAGTTCAGGAATTCCTTCTCATGTCGGAGACGGCAACTAGTGTGCGTCTCGAATATATACGTCATTCGGTTGTGTTTTAGCTCCGAACGGAACTCTGTTGTAGTTTTGTATTTCTGCGATACGATACATTTAAGTTCACAAATAATAATATTCATGTATTCCAATATAATAATGTTTCATCCAAATGCAAATAGTCTGTTTCTCAATACAACCTGAATGAGGCATTCCCAATATTATTATTTGACTGGATAAATTATGATGAAATATCAAGAGTGCTGTTGTGTTACTTGCCAAATTTATTTATTTAGTTAGTTGAATTTCTAATGAATAGGATAGGCTATTATTACATTTTAATATAAACATGTATATAACATTATTTTATCATTGATAATTTGTATATAATTTGTGTATTTAGTCACAGCATTTATTTATATTATACTGTTTTCTTTTTTATTATATATATGTTGACTTTGTTTTTGTTTACATTCACAGTTTGTTAGTGTCTTAATGAATGAAACTGTTTCCGTGTATCATTCCAGTCTGAAAATATAATGTTTGACCACAATTTTCGACGCTCTCTAAATCATAGCCAAATATTATATTCTAATGTTTATAGTAGTTGGAAAAGAATATCTTCACAACGTCGACTTTTTGATCAAAGATAAAAAAAAGCCAAATCTGGACAATATTTTTTAGAATGTTTTCTTACGTTGAGCCAAATAAACATTCTATTGAATAGTTTTAGTTCAATAGTCAATTATAACCATTCTTTCATATCCAATATTGTAATAATTCACTGTTTTTATTCATATCAAATAATTATATACATTTTAATCGTAACAAATTGATAGTTGAGAAAAATAATTGTATATTCACCATGATGATTTAATGTAAACAGTTGTGTTTGATAATGTTTTATGAATACACACTTATTTTGTTCCTGATATATATTGTTTAATGTTAAATTTGCCGAATGTAATGTTGAAATGATGTCAATCATAGAATAATGAGACATTAGAATAACGTAGAATAATAACAGAGCATTCCTGTTGTGTTATTTCCTGTGATATATAATATTTCCTACATTACACACTTATACAAACTTAAACAAGCACAAATATCCAATCTGGGATGTTCAGGTCTTTGATACCGATAATTATTCATAATATATTAAATAATATTCATGGTCAAGTGCTTGCATTTTATTAGGACATGTATCTCATCAAAAAATATAATTTAAATTGATCCGACACTCTCTCTTAAATATTAAAATTTATTTGTGCTGGATTTTTATAATCGACAACTGTTTTTTACCGTGTAAAATGCTTTTATAAGAATTTCATGTTGAATTTTCAATAATGTGTTATTGTTATATGTTTGTTTTAGCCTAAACTTAATCGACTAGTCAATACAGTGATTTAATTATTTCTTATATTGTTATATACAAATTGTCACATTTCAATATTTTCTCGAGTTGCTTCCGAAGCCCATTCTGTTAATTCAATCAGTTTATTTTACATCGCTGTTGATGATAAATTTCAAACAGCCGACTTTTATCCAGTGCCAAGAGATTTAATCCTAAACAAAGAAAGTGATCACTCGATGTTTTAAAAATTATAATTTAATCAATCACTTTTTCTCGTAAACCGAATTGAATTAAATCTTTATGTTAATTTACAATCAAATTAGACAAACTAAACCCCAATAGGTATTTTTGTAGACAATGTAAGTTTTAACTATTCAATATGGAAATATGTAATTGTGAAAATTTATTTTGTATGGAATGAATTAACAGCTAAATTTGTGGGCGGGTGGTTTGGTTCTAAAAATAATCAGTTTTAAAAAAAATAACCAGTGCACTAAATAAATAAGAACATTATATTTAAAAGTCATTTCATTTTATCCTAATCCCTTTTATTTAAATTATTATGCTTTTGAAAAGTTATCAAATTCAACAATGTGACCAAAAGTATCAAAGGCTCTTAATTAAACTAGCATTTAAAGTTTTATGAGATATAAGGATAGATTAAGAAAACAAATAATAAAAATCAACAGCTTTATTATATTTCATTCAACAAAAACATTACTGTGTATATCAAAGTCTAAATAAAAACAAGCAGTTTTTGTATGTATACAATAATACAGTTGATTTGACACAATATAGTAATAACAACACTGTATTGTATACTTTTTTAAAAAGTTTTCAATTAGTATAATTCAAATATTTGTCAACCAATTGTTATTCACATTGACGATCAATCGAATCAATCGACAACACATTTCACATAAATAATTAACACTAAATCACATAATCATTGCCGGTAACTCTGCGAGTTAAATTAAACATTTGTACAATATTCATCTAACAACTGACAATAGATTTTTAATACTTTTTGATTTATGTATCAATTATTAAAAATCTCAAATAAATTTCTCTAATGTCCGGTAGACAGACACACGCTTAAACTATTTATTAAGTGTAGACAATAAATAGCCTCGGCAACTCGGTATTGAAAGAGTCGCTTAAACGAATACTTGTATGTGCAAAAAATGCTTAAAACCTTGGCAACTTATTTTATGTCACAATGTTATACAAGTAAAAATGTGAATAAATAAATAAATAATGACATACACAAAATGGGCAAATGCTGAACGTCGTGTAACTGAAAATATATATCACCAATTAAAAAATACTGATTGATCTAATTGTTTTCAGAGAGAGGAATGAGCAGGTATAAAAAGAGACGAGGGGAAGAAATGAAGTGAAAAAGAATGAAATAAATTGATTTGTACTAATAGGAAACCAGACAGACTGCATCTAATGTTTTAGCGGTTATATCTAATTTATCAATAGAAAAATTTAACAAGTATAATCCATAAATATTGTCTTTTTTGATTAGTTTTTAATATTATTATAATGATGGTTTACAGCAGGACAAATACATATTTTCATTACGTATCAACAGACAATATTTCATAATTAATTTAGCAAAGATTCACTATCGATGATCAGATCATTCGTATCTACAAAAAATTACTTAGTTCTCTAACTTTAAGTGACTAGGTAAAATTTGGTTACCGTGTGTTAAGGATGCAGGCTGACTCGATTCCTTTGTCACTACTTAATTTGTTTCAAGACTGTCTAATTTCCAGATTCTATCTTCTTGATGATCTCGTTGGTGAACTCGGAGCATTTGGCCTTGCCGCCGAGATCACCTGTGAGAAATTTGCCATCCTTGATTGTGCTGAAGCAGGCACTCTCAATCTTGTCGGCGTGATCAGTAAGTTTCATGTGACGCAACATCATAACTGCCGAGAGTAATAAAGCAGTGGGATTGGCCAAATCCTTGCCGGCGATATCAGGGGCTGTACCATGTACCTGTCATATTATCCAAATTAATCATCTACTTAATTTATATTATACAATTCACTTACTGATTCAAAGAGAGCTCCGTTCAAACCGATGTTTCCAGAGGGTGTTAAACCGAGTCCGCCGACGAGACCAGCGCACATATCAGACATGATGTCACCATACAAATTAGGCATGACCTAAAAATTATTATTATAATTTCAAAAATTAAAACAAAAACAACAACAATATACTAACCAGAACATCGTATTTGCTGGGATCTTGCACCATATTCAAACATACAGTATCTAAGTACTTCTCCTCAAACTTGATATCAGGGTATTTCTCAGCCATCTCCCGACAACATCTCAAGAACAAACCATCAGACATTCTCCTGTAAATTCCATTGAAGTTACAAATTTTAAAAAAAATCAGTAAATAAAAGCATTTTATAAACTAACATGATATTGGCTTTGTGCACGGCTGTGACTTTGGATCTTCCGACAGCCCTGGTGTATTCAAAGGCAAACTCGGCAACTCTTTTACTGGCATCTTCAGTAATCAACTTAATTGACTGTACGACTCCATCAACAATTTCATGCTCGATACCAGAATATTCTCCTTCCGTGTTCTCTCTGATTGTTACTACGTCCACATTGTCATAAAGTGTTTTGTATCTATAAATTTAAAAAAACACCATTTCATGGCATATTTGGTTTTGAATAAAACAAAAAGGTTGAAATTAATCTTACCCTTCGATACTCCTGCAAGGCCTCACATTGGCATATAAGCTGAACTCCTTTCTGAGTGCGAGATTAAGGGATCTATGACCTTTTCCCACTGGTGTCATCAATGGACCCTTGAGGCCAATTTTATTTCTATTGACTGAATCAATAGCCTCTTGGGGAATACCGAACTTTCCATCAGGTCCCTACAAATACATTTATTCAAATTTAGTTACAAGAACCTGTAGATTATTAAAGTTACTGATAAATTACTGTATTTTTTCATTGCCAGATAAAAGAATGATGATTCCTACAATAGACGAGAAGGACATATTATTTGTTATTTTGCATGCTATTTTTATTCAAGCAAAAAGGCAAAAACCAATCACATACTGAAAAGATTGAATAATATTGCTACAGTGAAACCTTGATAGAACAATTTTTTTTTCATTCGTCTTAAGAATCGATATATCAATGTTAATAGATTATTATTAGTCTTTTCCTATTCACATTGTGATAAATAATAAATTTTCCATCGAGGTACATGCATCATATAACTGATAAAAAAAAAGATAAAAAAAAACTTCAAATTAAATTTTCATGATTATCAGGACTAAAGGATTATTGATAATATTGATAGCATCAGATATGAGATAAAATTATTAGTGTGAACAAAATATTGGTTGTGAAGAGTACTCAATTATAATTACTAAGGACTGGTTTAAATTTTAAAACCTTGAAATTAATAGATAATGAGGAGAACATTATATGCCAAAATGGGGTGATGTGTGTGAAGTTATAAATATTTAAACACATCATGACAAGCGAGATAAGTGAGTGAATCTGTTGTGTAATTAGAAAATTATAATAATTACCCTGACTGGTGTTACATCTACTGATTCCCATTCGATGGGAACATTGGCTGCGGCGAAAATCTTCTGCACAGCAGCTGATATTTCTGGACCGATACCGTCTCCAGGAATCAGGGTACATTTTGTTAACCCTGAGCTGTATGCACGAGCAGTTGATGGACGGGAGAACAGCTACAATTATTTAAAAAAAAAAAATCATAGTATATAAACATAAGCGGAAACCTTGATTTAATAACCACTTTATAAAGAAAATGATTTTATAAGTTGTCATATTTACTGGAAGTAAAATTAGAATGAGTTTTTTTTCAGTCGTAGCTGATTTATATAATCTGTGGCATATGCTATATTATGTTGAAAAATTATATGATATCCACTGTTCACAATACAGCGAGATTACATTATGATAATTGAAATCACGAAATCAAGGTCGAGAACAATATCAAGTATCGTACGAAGACTTGGAGATTAAATTAAATAAAATTATAAATGAACGTATGCACAAAAGGGCTTTAGGGATAACCAGAAAATAATTACAGTTAGATAATTGGACTAGATCACGTGGAACTAGATCATTGCGTAAGAAGTGCAAATCGTCCTTCCAAAAATAACCGCACAAAATATTTTTTTTTATAGTTTGTTTATTTCAAGATCGCGTTTTTTCAGGACTTGGAGCCTTGCTAGTGGTCGTCAACTATTCAGAGATTTACAGCAAATATTCTTACAGTCCTGCTGATGAACCTGGCGGCCATGGCTACTAACCTCACAACTGAATACAGATCATGCGCACTTCTACAAATCGCACGTCAAAAAAAACTCGTATTTTTTCATTTCCTCGTGTTTCAATAATTTTATAATAACAAAAAAAATACTAATAACCACTTCAAAAAATATAACATAATTTAAAAAATATTATCATCCCATAAAAATGGATTTAAAACATTTTAACAAAATGTAAACAAAACTTATAAATACTTAATGGTAATTATTTTGAAACCAGTATTTTCTATTTATAACAAATATTTTCAATTATTAAATTTCATCTAAATAAATAAATAAAATCACATATATGGCAGCACTACATACTTTTGACATATGATTTTGACGTTTGTGTGTTTTTAGATGATAAACAATCTTTTTGAAAAATGGATGTTTCATTATCGAAAAAAATTGCTTCGCTGGGTCTCATCTCACAGAAAAAACTTGAAAGTATCCTGAACAGTTGTAATGGTAAAAAAGATTTAATAATCGATCCGTTGTTATTTGAACCATTTGAAAGAATCTGCGGAGCGACGTGGCTGAGGTATCTATACATATATTGAATTTCTCCATTTTCCATGCTAATAATATTATTTTGTTTTGTTTTTATAGACAACGCGAAATAGACAAAATATTCAAATTGGAAGCGAAGATCTCTTCATCTTCAGAAACAAATAAAATTTATGTGATTCCATCTTGTCTGATAAAATTCAAAAATGTCTTGGATCAAATAAGCAGTTTATTGAGTCAAGATATCATAAATCATAAAACAGAGATTGTCATAATTATTGTTCCAAAATCACTTTCTGTATATGAAAATCTTTTGGAAGAAGAAGGACTTTCAGGAGTCGCTACATTGAAATCGTTTCAGTGGGAAATGATTAGTGTTGATGAAGGATTGTTAACATTGGAATTCCCCACTCTTTTTAAATCACTCTACGTAAACAAAGATTCTTGTCTCTTGAGTAGCATCTCAAATTCTCTATGGACATTTTTTCAAGTCGTCGGTACTCCAAATATATTTATATCAATAGGAAAGAACGCTCACAATGTCATGGAACAGTATGGGATATTTAAAGATACATTCGATCGGGACAGTGACAAAAAAGTTGATAATGAATTTGGTGCATTTCTCATAATGGATAGAGATCAAGATTATGCATCAGGTCTTTTAACCCCAGCCACTTACAGTGGACTCCTTCATGAATTGTTTAATGTAAAATGTGGAAAGCTTGATTTGGATGTTACAAATACTAAATATAAGCAAGGGCAACTCAAGCTCATAACTGAAGATAAAACAGAAGACAGTAAAAAAGTAGAGAAAATGCTTTTAAACTCTGAAAATGATTCTATTTATTCTGAAATTAGGCACCGGCATTTTTCATCTGTTTTTTTGGTGCTGAGTGCACGAGTAAAGGAGTTAAATAGTGAAGGATCTAACATTGGCGATCTTGGATTTGTACAAATGAAACAATATGTTGCCACCAAATTACAAAAAACAATTGCAACCAAGAAAAATCTCTCCAATCACTTATTGGCTTGTGAAACAATTGTGAGTACTTTAGGGAACAAATTTGAAGATATTCAAATTACCGAATATTCAATGTTAAATAATAAAAATAAGAAATCTAACTACCAATATTTGGATGAACAATTCGGGACTGATATTAATATGTTACTGTCCTTGCGCCTCATGTGTCTGCTCTCATTAACACAGGGAATCACCTACGATGAGTACAACGCTCTCCTCACCAAGTACTTGCACGCTTTTGGCTATAAACACTTGTATGTTTTCAAAAATTTGGCTTCAGCGGGTTTGTTAAACATTCCCACTGGAGGAAAATTTCTTTTAAATCAAGCTACGATAACTGATAGATTACCAATATGGCAAAATAACTTTCAAGTGAATGCCAACAAACTAAAACAGCTGCCAATAGAGAAAAAAAGCAAAAATGATAGTGATGACACATGTCCTAGCTATGTCTTCAATGGATCCTACATTCCTTTGATCGCAGCATTAGCGAAAATAATCTTACAATCTGAAAACTCTCAAGATTTCATCACAAAACTGTCTCCGATAAATGAAGTCAAAGTGGGCGGGCCCGTTTTTAAAAATCATAAATCTGGTGTCGACGAATTGGGTGACAAACTATCTAACATCAATTTGGAGACATCAACCATGAACAATTTGGATGTTGTTTGTAAAGATATTAAAGTTGCGGCAAATCTTTTCAAAAGTGAAAGTGTGAAATATTCAATATTTCCAATAAGACCAAAGACACTGTTTATATTTGTGATCGGTGGAGTGACGCAGGCTGAAATTGCTTCATGTCACCTTGTAGAAAAACTGATTGGTGCAAAAATTGTTTTAGCCAGTGACAACATTGTATCCGGTAGTGATTTTGTACAAGCAGCATTTTAAATATAAATGTATATATAATGTAATTCTTAATATGGTGCTACTGTAACTGAACAATCTGATATTTTTTATATTAAAAAAATACTTTCAATAACAAATCATTTTATTATAAAAAGAGTCTTAGTGAAACAAAATTTCCATATTTTAATGGTACCTAGTCAATATCACATATCAATTTTATTTACAATCTAGTACAATAGGATTTTTTTTTTGTCAAACCTGAAAAGAAAAAATATTTGAATATAAGATATTCAAATCATCAAAAACTTATATGAATTAAAAAAAAATTATGTGCCCTCTGTTTGGAAAAAATATAAATGTATACACATCAGTTATTGTGTTGTGGTGAAAGTCATTTAGAAGTCTTCACTTTCTCAAGTATTGTGTAAATTTGTGGAATTGTTCGACGAGAGCTGGCATCACTGCACTTACAGACATATCTAACAAATTTTGTAAATAATGTACAGCCTCTTCATCCCCTAAGTCTAACCTGTGGAGCAAAGATATGTTATGAATCGTCGCTGATGTTGTCTGAATTAGGTAACATTACCTTAAACGATCTTGCACTTTCTTGACAGCTTTATCAGGTTCCAAAGCAATATCGGGAACAGTTGCATCGACCATTAGTGAAAAAAGATTGAGCATCAAGTTGGCATGTCTGTAATTCAAAACAATCATAATATCAATGTTCAGAATACAGCTTTACTTCTTGTTGTTCTTTTACCTTCTTAAATGGAAGAAGGCAGTATAACACTGCTTTTTAAATTCTTGAAAATGTTCTGAATTAATACCGCCCATAGCTTCTACCATTTCCTTGCTGAGTTTCATGGGAGGCGGCATCGGCTTGGGGTCTCTTCCTAATATATATCCGAAATCTATGTGGAATAAATTTCCAGATGTTGTTAACAACAAGTTATCTAAATGTCTATCTCCTACGCCTGGAATATAATAAATAAATCAAAACAAATACAATCAACAATAAAATTAAAATAATTTCACCTAAAATGTAAGTTATGATGCAATATCCTGCACAGCTTTTAATGTATGTATCCATGACTTCTTTTTTAATCCCAAATGGTGAATTTTCAGAAGGGTTGTATTTTTTAAAGAAATTATTAATGCTACCCTCAGTTGCTAATGCTTCAGCAACGGTTACAGATTCGATGAACTGAAGAAAGCCGTGTTTAGAACTAGTCGCTAATACTCTATAAGGTGTAAGTTTCAAATCGAGATTTTCCTTCCTTAAAAGTTTATCCATGAGTGTTATCATTTGTAAAACCAACTGGTCTTGCCTCAGATCATCTCCATGTTTGAAAATAGCTTCATATTCACTTCCATCCACGGTGATGAAGGTCAACTTTGATGGCATCAATGCAGACTTAAAGAGACTGGCTTTTTTCGCAACAATGCCTTTGATAAGCACATTAGGATCGAGCGGGAAAGGAATAGGTTCAAAGTTAGCAAAATTAAATTTAAAAGCCTCCGGGTCTGCTAAGAGTTGCTGCAGCCTCTCCGCCTTTTTATTCCGATTAATACTTTCACCGGTTACTGATTTTACTAATTTGACCAACTTGTCTATGAATACTTGCTGACGAGCTAAGAATGATCTTCTTTTTTGTAAATCTGTATTACCTAAATTAATAAGGTGAAATTTTAAATAATTTCATATACAAATATATTATTTTAACTAACTAACCTTTAGCTAAAGTTTGAGAAAACGTCTTCATCACTGTTAAATACATATCTCGAACCAGTCCATCTTGTTTTATTTTGGTGTCTTGATCTTCACATTCAATCAACAAATACCAGTACAAATAATTGGCTAGTGAAGAATTTGCGCAGGCTCTCTCAATCAAAAATGAAGCGAGGTTCAAATTGACATCTTTATCATCAACAGTAGAATCACTAAAATAAGCTTTGCTATATTAATATATTTTTAACTACAAAAATCAAATTATTAATAATTTAGTCACCCAAATTCACAACTAGCTGTATTATCATTTGATTGATTGGCACAGAAACTATTCACTGATTGGTTATCACTGGTGTTTATGTTATTGTTTGAAGATTCACCATATTGTGATGGGAGAGGGAAACTTTGTGGCGGTTCTGGAATGGTTGAAATATATTCAAATCAAAACTAAACTGATATATAAAATAAAGTATTTTAAGAAACTGACCAGAGGTAGATATAGTGTTGACATTTTCTTTCTTTTCAATTTGTGAAACAGATGCAATGCTTACAGTAGACTGTACTTTAGTATCGATAATGCTTGAATGCGGATGCAAATTTCTATAAACTATACAATTATGTAAAATAAAATAATATGTGTACTAACATCATAACAAACCTTCTTTAATTTCATCGAAATTTTCATATTTCAACGCCTGAACTAATTGCAAAAGATACAGCATTAAATCTTCATCTGGAGCCTGCTTCAATCTCGATATGGCATACCTGAATTAAAAATATGAAAATATCTTGTGATACTAATTTGTAACATTTTTATTTTAATAATAATCAAACCTTCTAACAGCTGGATGAGTAAAATTTGGGGTTAATAATTCCAGGGCATCTTCAACATCCATCGGTGCCCATATTTGCATCATTTGAAGAGCTTGTCTTTCTTCCCCTATTGATATTTAAATATATATTATTAACAATAAAGTAACAATAATATCATATTTGCAATAAAATTTTACATACCGTTCAAACTCCAATTGACACATTTCAAGAATTTTGTCAGTGCTTTCTTCTGTGTGCTCAAATAGAATCTAAACTTCCAAACAAGGTCCTGCTCTTCACTGCTTAACTGTTTGGTCGATGGATATGAAACAATGGAGTTGAGGATATCCCTGACGCTGGCGTTTGGTTTAGCATCCCTGTCAGTAATTCCACTTCTCAGCGATCGAGCCAACTTGTGGTGTTTGCTCTCTACTAAATTTTCCTGAATACGAGGACAAGAGAAGATGTGTTTGAGTTGTTTCAAGAACTTCTTTATGACATTTTCACTGGTGTTCGAAGATGAGGAATTTTTACTAATTCCCATTTTGTCGTATTTTTGCACTAAGAAATATTGAGAATAAAATAATTTGTTATCGACGAATGATTGTTGTAAAACAGCAAAAGTTCTGCTGGATGATGTTAACAATATCCGTAATCCTCTTTAGCGGGAAAATCATGTACGAAGCTACAATGCCGCACTCTGAGATTCATCCTCAGATCTGCGTAATTATTATTGCACTTTTGTAATAGTCTTCCCATTTCACAAAACACAAAAATGTTTATATTTAATGCAAAAATAGACCACTGCGGCACAAAACAAGACTGTGCTGTGCAAAAGTGTGTCAAAGACTAAGCTGTAATGTGAAAACCCACAAGGCAAGGGTTCAACTGAGCTAAGATTAGGTCATTCAACTAACTACTTGCAAATAGGGTGACAATATGTCAATTACAATATTAATATAAATTTCTGACCAAATAAATTTAAAAAAAAATAAGGCGTAATGTCTTTTAATAACATACATAATGTATTTACCAGCCAGGCCTAATCCGACCTCTGGATTTTACAGAGTAATTATTTATTAATGTCTAACCCAGAATCCTTCAATAATGCTAATGAAACGCTGTGTTCCTAAATGATTACCCATCCCAGTACTCCCGTGATCAAGTTGCTTAACAAGAACAGACAATTTCAAAATAGCCTAAACATTAGCAATAATATAATTCGTTAATAAAATATCAATGCATAGTCACTCTATTAAAGCCATTTCAATACTAAATGGTGGCAAGTGGGTAGAATAATAATTACTGTAAAAATACACATTATAAGTTATAAAATAAATGTATACATAAAATATGCGATGCATTCATTTCTTGTGATAAAGTCACATACTTCTTGTATTTTTTTTAAACAAATATTTTGACACAGGCAATTTATTATTGTGCAAAATGCAAACAGAAGACTTTATTGCACTAATCGATGTTATCCAAACATATTTATCAGCAACATGCATGTTATATTAAGGTAAACACATATTGCTGAGTTCACAGTTCATAGATTTCAGTGTATGGTCAAATTTTAGTAATATTTGCTCTATATTATTCTGATTCTCTATCAAAAGCAAATTTGAACACAATCATATATGAATAATAATTAAATATTGATTTACATCCAATATCAAATTCATTCATAATTTATTGTTGAAAAGTATTTATTCTTCTACATGTAATTTTGAAGAATACTACAATTTCAGATATTACAACTAGGAATTACAAGTCGATGCAAATGAATGAATTCATTCAGAATATATGGTGTGATGGTTTCCCAGACCGTCACACAGCTGTGAGTCTTTCAAGTCTAGTTTGCCACACATGATCTACCAAACTCCACAAAAAAAACTTCTTATTTGAAATTTCAAATTTTAAGACAAAAAATTAAGAGGAGAACAATTATTTTTAGAAAATATATTGAACAATTATTCCTCTCTTTACCTTACTTTGATCTTAATTTAATAACTAACTGTGTGATAATATTCACTTCTTCATTAACTTCACGATTCATATACATCCCGTCTGATCTGAACAAAGTATAAATAAATTTTGTATTTACCTGTAAAATTTCATAATCTGGTACAGTGACAATGTCTGCTTGGGCTCGAAATTGATACATTTCATCACCGTCCTGTTCATAATAGACAACTGCATGCTAAGTGAAATATTTAGATATGTAATAATTACATTTTAATAAAAGTAGGCACTAATGAAAGAACAAATCATACATTTATTCCATCCACTTGCACCGTAGGAAACTCGATCATGAGATATAAATAATCTGAGTTTCTTTTCTCACTTTCATTAATCATTTCAATTTCTCTGAATGTAAGACGATCTAACCAATCAACCTGTGATAGAAAAAAAAACATAAATATAAAATTAATCTTATATGTTAATAAAGATTTTTTATTATTACTTTTGCCATGTGGCCATTCCTATGTTTCTTGGCGAGTTTTGCTAGTCTTTGCATTTGTTCTTTGCCTATATCTTTGGTCTTTCCGGGAGTATTTTCACTTCCTTCTACTCCTGGTTTCACTCTGAGATCAAACATACCCTATAAACAAACAAAATTATCAAAATGTTCAAAACGCCCATGACTTATTAGCAAAACTAACAGTTTTCTTTCTAAGAGATGCGATGAAAAAGAAATACATGATACAGAAACTGTCAACAAGGTTCACTGAAGAGATATGGCCAGTGCATTTGTATTGGGGTATTTTAATTAACTATTGGTAAGAAATGATAAACAAGTACGACTGACATGAATGACAAATGTAGATATAATAATGAAATTCAAAATAAAACAATTTCATTGAAATATTTTGTGTATACTTTTTATAAATATTTATCAAAGAAAAATCAGCGTAGATTGTTTATCTTGACATTTTATCAATTATATCTTTAATCTCAATATCTTTTAAGCTTCCTAATACTTTCAAACCGTTACATTAATATTGAATAAAAAAAAATTTGCACCTGTCTGAACATGCCATACTTTCCGAAAAGCGAAATTGAAGTACCTCCTACAACCATTAATTTTCCAGGACCAGCACAGTCATAAATGGTCAATG
The DNA here is from genome assembly GCA_022606485.1 of Agraylea sexmaculata. NCBI lineage: Eukaryota > Metazoa > Arthropoda > Insecta > Trichoptera > Hydroptilidae > Agraylea > Agraylea sexmaculata. The sequence continues at coordinate 25,916 of JAGTTH010005381.1, forward strand.
CTAAAACTGCATTACGTGGTAAATCACTATAATAAATGGGTAGTGTGACCCATTCATTCCAACTGAAAAAAAGAAAAAACAACATGTATTTTAAAGAACAATATCTAAAGTGCTTGAATTATTTTATCAGTGACTCATATTCCATTAGATTACAGATTACTGGTTTACGTGTTAAATTTAATACAAACTGCTACAATGATAATGCACAAATAAGAGTGTTAGAATTCAAAATGTCTGATGAAGAAATTTAAAAAATAATTTACTCCAAAATTTAATTTTAACCCAATCTCTATAAAAATGTATATTTGTCTTAACAAAATAAACAATGATGGTAATATATATGAATAATAATATCTTTCATAATATACAATTCAGGTCCAAGCCAACGACGAAAAAAAAATTTACTTACTTCCATCTCGTAGTGAATGATTTGTATGAAGTCATAACGGGTAACGCCAATTGATTACCATTTTGTAGAATGGTTATGCTAACATACAAGTCTGAACAACCTTCTTGATATAATCCGGAGAATTTCAGCATCGGCTCCTGAAGAAGCTTTTCAAAGTCAGGTTTCGGCCGTTTACCCTCGAGTGTTCCTCTGTGAAACAATCAAATGCAAAATTATAGCGAAACATATGTCGCTAATGGAAATCAGCTGATAAAATAAACATAACAAGTGCATACATTTTTATTTGAACTCTGTGATCGAGCGAGGAACTGTAAACGTAGTAGAATTTATCGTCTAAATGATCCATCTCCAACATTCTCTTTCTTCTGTTCTGTCACAACACATCAACTGTCAAATTTACATTATTTGACGTTCTTCTACCTAATCACTCGCCATAGACCATATTGTTTTTTTTTTAATATTGTGATATTGTGAGAAACACTGTTTTATTTATTTCCTACGTTATAAAATTTCATTATAAAGTACATTAACATGTTTTATATAAAATAAAAATTTATGTAAATTTGAAAAAAATCGATAGTTAGACTGATGATAATAAAAAAAATATTGTGTTTATTTATTAAAATTATTAAAATATTTCAAATAGTTTTTTTTATAAATACATACATATATGAGCCGGCCGTTTGTTGAGTTGTTGAACGCTCTGGTGTGACAGGTCCTTTCGTTCATGTGGTGTCGCTGCCGGCGGGCTTGGGCATCATGAAGGTGAGTTTTAATACAATAATATCGAGTATTCTGGTCTGTGATCATCACTGAAGGGGGCGGGGCTTGTGAGGGAGGTGCAGGATGTGGGCGGGGCTTGAAGGGGGGCGGCGGGGCACTGGATGGACGAGATGTCTGCGGATTACACCAGTACTAAGACTAACTGCACCTCTTCTGCTCGCCTTCTCCAGCCTTGATCTGCTCTGTCCGCCCCAATCTTGGCTTCTCTTGGTTTTCATGTCACGCACCTCCACAATACTGAATTATAATATGTATATATTAAAAAAAAATAACTTGAAACAAGTTAACCCCCCCAGAAAGCATTTATTAATTGCCTGTATACTTTTGTTTCTAGCTTAACGTGTCTTATCCTGCAACAGGATGCCAAAAAATCGTCGAAGTCGTCGATGAGCACAAGTTGCGTATCTTCTACGAGAAGAGACTCGGAGCCGAAGTGCAAGCTGATGCTTTGGGAGATGAATGGAAGAACTACGTGCTCAGGATCTCCGGGGGAAACGACAAGCAAGGTTTCCCCATGAAGCAGGGAGTCCTCACCACCGGTAAGTGATTGAGTCTTCGTTATATATTAGTATTAGTATAATAGTAGTAATAGTACTAATATTGTGATGCTGCACCTTTAGGGCGTGTCCGTCTGCTGCTGGCCAAGGGTCACTCTTGCTACAGGCCGCGTCGTACTGGAGAGCGTAAGCGTAAATCAGTACGTGGATGTGTTGTCGATGCCAATCTCTCTGTTTTGGCTCTGGTCATCGTACGCAAAGGAGATCAGGTAATACCAGAATGATTCATTCATTACTAAATATTCACTTTAATTTTTATCACACACAATTTACTTTTCTAGGAAATCCCTGGATTGACCGACGGAAATGTACCCCGTAGGCTCGGTCCTAAGAGGGCTACTGGCATTCGCAAGCTCTTCAACTTGTCCAAGGAAGATGACGTCAGACGTTATGTTGTGAAAAGGCCTCTTCCTGTCAAGGAAGGCAAGCCCGCCAGATTCAAGGTATTATTTTATATTTTTATCGAATTTCTCCCGTGACAGTTTAACCACGCACCTCATTCACCCTTGAACGGTGTGCTGTGTTTGAATTAAGCTGTTAGAATAATTGGCTCTCGCTTACCCCACTCATTTTCATCCATAAAACGAGTGATATTTTTTGAAGCCCACAATTTATTCAATCACAACACTATTTACTTGAGTGAAATGATTATAAATTTAATTAATTTTTAATAAATATTTCAGACTCCCAAAATCCAACGTCTTGTTACACCTCAAGTGCTTCAACGTAAACGTCATCGTCTCGCCCTCAAGAAGAAGAGAACCATTGCTCGCAAGGAGTCTCACGCTGAATATGCCAAGCTCATCGCCAAGAGGGTAAAGGAGGCTAAGGTATAAATTTATTTACTCAACTTATTTTATATCAAATACCTCTTATTAATGATAAAATTAATTTTCATAGGCCAAGAAACAGCAACAAATTAAACAGAGGCGTTCCGCTTCCATTAGGGAGTCCAAGAGCTCTAAGGAAAGTACCTCGTCCAAGTAAACATTTTATAACAACAACTTTATGTAAGTTTAAAAAATAAACAACTGAAATCAAACATGTCTTTTTTTATTTACTACGAATTCAAAGTATATGAAACAACTTACATATTATGTATATTAGAACAATATTGAGCTATATATATAATATAGAACAATTATTAGAGTTAATTCCATGATTATATCAATTTATTCTGTTACATAAATTGAAGAACAAACCTGCAGATAAAACAACCTACTAGCATTTTGTTCAAATAAGAATATTCAGTGAGTCAGTATACATTATGTATTGTGAGAAAAAATTGCTACAAATAAAAATAACCTTTTCTGGAACCAAACTGACAATTATGATTCAAAGCTCCCGACTCAATATTTACAAAAAAGCTAATCTATTGATAAGGACTTGAATGATCCCTGTACGGAATATGGATTTGCATCTCTGGATGCCGTTGGTCTTTTATTTTCATCAACTTTCCATTGATCCTCATTCAGAAAATATTCCCTAAAATAAAGCACATGAGAATACAATAAAAACAATGTATTATACATATATACAAATAAAAATTACCTTTCATCAGCAACTTTTTTGATCCAAGCATCATTAAGATCTGAAATTGGTCCCAATTGACCTCCGTATTCTTCAGGTAGTAACTCTTGTGGGATATAATCATACAAAGTTTTAGATCCCGGCTCATGGAAAATACACTACAAAGATATATTGGCAGTAATTGTAATTAATTTTTTTTACATTAAAACATACTGCTTGTAAAACTGCAGAATTCATGAATTGCTTTGCGATCGGAAACATCTTGTGAATGGCTGCAGAAGCATTTAGAATGTGAATTTGTTTTAATTTGATAGGCATACCGTCCTAAAAACATGTAAGTAACTAATAAGCATATGGAAAATTATTTAATCAACGTGTGTAGCTAACCTGTGTAAACTCAATGAATTTTTTCAATACAGGTATTGACAATCTGGTCAGGTATTTAAGAGAGACACCTTCCATATCTAAAATCGCTATATCTCCTAATGTAAATGACTCATCCTTCCATATTCTAACATCTGTCATCATGAAGAATGCTTTCACCGAATTGATGAAATAGTAATTTTCAGGATTATGATCTATTAGTCTGCACAGATATAGTTTATAATTTTCTTTAGTTGTCTTTGGTAATGGGAAAAATTGACTAAAATAAACCCCATGTACAATTTAAAAATTTATATTGATTAAAAATTCATTTATACTCACGCTACTGAGTAAACTTGTCGGATTGCTTTCGATGTGGGATCTCGATCGGAAAATATTTCAGGCGAATGAAATCTGATTGTGAAATACACATCAATCGTAGATTTTGTTACTTGTAAACTGTGACCACAAGCAATTAGAAACCTCTTTATTACAAAATCATCTGAAATTAAACAAAGTCATGTGAACAATATCCATATTAAATAAAATCCATACTACCCAGAGTTTCAGGTAAATGAGGTTCTGCCTTCAACCAATTCTTGATAATGGTTATGTTTTCAGGATCCACATCGATTTCGTTTTTAACCGACATGATTTCTAAACAGAAAATACTCATTTTAATGATAAAACAAATTTCAGTTCAATCAACATTTAATTTGAGATTTTCTATTAATAATCGCCTTCATCAAAATATTTTGTAAAATTGCATTAAATTACTTCGGGTACCTTTGTACAAAAAGCATCACATAATTTTTTTTAATAGCGACAATTAATTATAAATAATTTCCGCTCGACCTCAAGGATCTTATTTGTTGTTTGCACGTCACATAATTTACCATTGTTAATACGTAACAATTGTTACGTATTATAATTTAATGATATAAAAAATAAATGCACCTGAGACTAAAAAGAAAATGATTGAAAAACGGTTATATTTTACGGTAACTGTTTTAACTGTCTTTTGAAATGAAGCAAATGATTTTGAATGTGCACGTTTTTTTTTAAATAATAGTAACCATTTCATTTTTATTATCATCGAGTACTTTCGCAAGTCTCTCCCAGCTTTTACATACAAATATGTATAATAAAAACAATATAGTGCAACTTTAATCGAATGCAGATTTATCTTAGAAGACTTGTTATTTTAATTTTATTAATTACTAAAAATTTTCCAATAGTTAACATTCATAATTACTCGTAAGAAGAAATCGTGATGATACGTCTACGCTACGCCAAGGTCTGTCCTGGACTGTGCTTTTAATTTTGTAATATCTCGTTTATAAATACAGCATAATATTAAAATTTCCTTATTTCCTTATTAGTATTATTTTTGCAATAAAGACATATAATTTCAAAGAGTAAAATCTAGAAAATGAATTGATCTTTATTGGATTTAACAATAAATTCAATGACCAGTTACAGAACTATTATATTTATTAATAATACGTTGAGTTGTTAAAAAAATAGATGTATTCAATTGCTTTGTTTGTTAAGTCGATAAGTGAATTTGTATGTGTCCGTGATTCTTTGAAAAATTGTGAGTTTTAAAGTTTTTTGTTAAAAAATAATGGAAAATATAATGTTTATCGAACAAATACTAATGTATAATAATCTATTTTATGTACACATAAAATTTCCAAATTGGATTATTTATTAGTGTTCTCAAAACTACATTGTATGGTGTTTCTGCATCAATCGATTCAATTGATAATACGCTTTTCCCTGACGCTTTCAAAGATATAAAATTGTTATTAGGTACAATTTTCCTATTGATAAGTCCGGCTTTTGCTTCTGATAAAAAATGATAACCGTCGTTATTAAATTCCATACGTGCAGGGGGAAAATATCGATCATATATTATATACATCAATCAGCATTTATGTTTATTGTATTTGTATTGATATTTTCCAGTAACTGTAACCGTGACTATTTTTGGTTTTTCCGACTATTTTTAAATATATTAAAAAGAACTCTATCAATAATAAATTGTATAAATAATGAATAGATAACAATCACAATTATTCTCACTGTGAAATAAGTATGTGTAATGTTAAATCAAGTAAAATGCTTTTATTTTAATTTAAATTTACCGCTATTTTTAAGCACAAATACATAGCTAAATTAATTATATTGCAACACAAAAAAGGGGGAGGTAACCTAAACATGCTAAATGTCATTCGTGTTGGAACGATTTGGAAGTGACAGTTCTTTCTGATTATAACACGAAATTCCGCTAAATAGTTGGTAAATTTATAAATCTTATTGTAGATCTTATTTTTTATGAAAAACTCAAAAATTACTATGTCATATAAAATGTAATTTTTTGACAATTCCTTGACAAAAACGACATGTTTACATATACTAAATTAAAGACTGACTCACATTTTTTAATTAAGTTTAATATTTTATTTGTTGTTACAGCCATGCGAATTGTTATTTATGATGTCACATATAATTTAGTGGGTAAACTATTGTATTAGAAATTGTCATATGCAAGGGAAAATTTCATTCACAATGAACGATCGAAAATTGGTTCACAATTTCAAAAGTTATCTCGGATTAGAAGATTCTCCTGCTAAGGTAAATTGAATTAATTATAATTATAATATAATAGAACTAGAAATAATTTTGTATAATAATTAATGATATTGTTACTTTTAGAGTATCAAAGATGCAGAATCAAAACTGGAAGAACTCTCCCCTATGTTACTTTCTGGTATAGTCATCATTCTTATATTAATGATTTTACTAATTCCATTATAGTTTTATATAACATTTATAAAAAATTAAAAATTACATTATAGGTGAACTTGTTATTGGAGTTGCTCATAATGTATTGCTTTATGCACCCGTTAGTGAACAACAGAGAGGAAGATTGGGTTCCCTCTTTGTTACCAACTATAAACTCTCCTTCATCACTTCTGATGAACAGGTTTGTAAACAAATCTTTATCTTTGCTATTTTATACTATAGTTTTTACTTTTTAGTCATTGGGTGGATGTCGGCAGAAAAATTATTTACTAGGTCCACACGATGTCACCCTCAGTATGGTTGCTGCTGTAATGGAACTTACTGGTGGAGATGATGAGATCGGAAGTAAATCAAGACGAAGACCATTAAAACCATCACACCCTTTACCCAGACGTATTCAAGGCTTACAAGTTCTTTGCAAGGTATAATTTTATCACAAATAATTAATAGTGCTCGTCTAATGAACATTTTTATAATTTATAGAATATGAGAATTTTGTCGTTTGGTTTTAAATTTTCACCAGTCGGTCAAGGCCGAGTAATAGCTGCATCTTTGCTCCATCATGCTTTCCCACGAAGACATCACCTCCTTTTTGCTTACGAATATAAAGAACCGTATAATTCAATTGACGATTTTTCTGAACTGAACATGTTTCAAAAATATGCAGATTGGAAAAGAGAAATGGACAGAACTAATTGTCAAAAGTAAGTAATTTTTGGCCTCTGTTTTTTTTTAATAAATATTATATCTCATCTAAAGAACTACACTATGTTTAATATAATATTAGATGTTTACTTTATCTAATCTAAGCTTTAATTATTAATATTGTAAAAAATTGTAGTTGGAGAATATCACGTGCTAATGGCACACCTGATGGATTTTTCACTGGAGCTGGAGAATGTCTCGTTGTACCAGCGAGTGTTATGGATTTTCAACTTTCAGATGCTGCTAGACATTTCAGAAAAGGCCGAGTTCCTATCTGGGTAATTTTATATTAATTGTGTATTTATTTGAAACCATTTTAAAAATTATATTTATGTTCAGGTCTGGAGTGCTCCGGGTGGTGCTGTACTTGTCAGATCTGGCGAATTAGCTGCAGGGAATTCGAATCCATCTTCTAATAACGCTGGTGCTCCTGCACATATTCCAGAATCCACACTATTGGAGGCCATTAGAAGAACACATCCTTCAAAGACAGCTCCCCAGTTAATGCCATTAGCTGTGCCATCATTGAACACCTCTTACAAGAAACTCGTTTCACTTTGTGCACCTAACACTCTTAGAAATTTTTGGGTATATTGCTGCTAAAGTCATAGTATTATTTCAAATACAAATACTAATATTATATATTATAGGAACAAGATAATCATTTCTATTCATCTCTCGATAATACAAGATGGATGCGTTATGTATCTGAATATTTAACATTAGCTGCTCAAGCTGCTGGACATCTATCTGACAATGTTTCCGTTGTCTTGCAAGAAGGTACATTTGAACAATTTATTAAAAAATAAAATGTCATTTATTTAAATTATTTAACATAAAATATTTTTTTGTAATCTATATTTGAAAAATCAATTGTTTTTAGGAGATGGCATGGATTATTGTGCATTGGTGTCTAGTTTGATACAACTATTACTGGATTCACACTTCCGAACAATTAAAGGCTTCCAATCTCTTATACAAAAAGAATGGATTGCTTTAGGACATCCATTCTCTGATAGGTTTGTTATAAAATATTAATTTATGATACAGTTTTACATTCTATATAATTATCATTATAGGTTAGGTCATGTTGTTCTCGATGATTCTGAATCTTCTGACAGTGACAAAGAAATGGCTCCAGTTTTCTTATTATTCTTAGACTGCTGTTGGCAATTATTACGTCAGTTCCCAACAGCTTTTCAATTCACAGATGTATATTTAATAACGCTCTGGGATTCAGCCCATAATCAGATCTTTGACACATTCCTCTTCAATAGTCCTCGAGATCGAGACATTGCAACAACAAAAGTAAACTTTAGCATTCAAATTATACATTATAGTAAATTCATTACTACATAAATTTTTTTTGTTCTAGTGTCCATCATTACGACCTGTATGGGACTGGAATGAACAGTTTGATGATGACGAAATTCAATTCTTTTACAATCCCCTTTTTAACCCTCCATCTCAACCTACACATTCACAAAAAAATTGTACGTAAAATACTAATATTGATATGATATACTCATTCGAAAAGATTAAATATGATTTTTTTTTTAGTTTTGCCTTCCTCTGCAATACGTCTTCCTGGGTTGGCGAGTCCCAGAAAACCACCTTCAAATAACATAATTCAATTAACACCTATTCCCTGTGAACTTGTTCCTTTAACATCTGTACCTGCTTTGGAATTTTGGCGACAATGTTATTTAAGATGGTTACCGCCTCTTCATCTTCCTGTTTCAGGAGACATTCAATTCTTATTACACCACATGCAACTTTGTAAAGAAGTGAGTATTGATATTTATAAATAAATTGATAAATTTACTGATAATTTAATTGTAATTTTAGATTACAAGCATTAAGGACAAAATTGATAATACAAAGAGGCAAACCAATGGTACCAAAGATGATTTTGCTATGTGCAATAATACAGTAAATCCTTACGCAGTCGGTGCATTCTTCCCTTTCATCGGTCAGACTTCTGAAGTTCCCAACTCGCTGATGCCAGCCGATATGAACAATTCTGATCAGGAATTCGATTCTCAATCTATAATAACAGTGCCTGACTACGATAGCAATGAAAAATAAATTACAGATAAGTCTAATTTTACTATAAAATACAAATTATAACTATTCAAACTACTTCATCCTTAATTCATTGGACTGCATTTCATAGCATTCATTTATTATTTAATCTAGATCTAAATGTTACCTTTAATTTAATAATATTATACATATTTAAATATTTAGTTTATAAGGAATGATGATGTTGATAGTATTTTATGTTGGCTATACAATATTATTATTTACAATGTGAATTATTTGGCTGGCACTATGTCTGCCTAAGAATTGATTGCATTATTTAATAATATAAGATGCTATTAATATTTTTCTGCAACCGTTTTTATAGAACACCTGATACCCATGTTATGTACAAATAAAGTGTTTTTCTATACTTTATATTTAGCATATAGGATTTAATTTGTTTTAAATACATAATATTTTAATTAGTAAAAATTATATTGTAGTTGACGAAACTCTTTTTATAATTAGCATATTTTTTGTTGATAACATTTAACCAAGATCTAGTAAACATTTGATTATTTAATTTTATTCATACATAATATACTTTGTATGTTGAATTCAAAGAGTGATTTTTTTGTTATAATTTAGAATCGTGACTCCTAGTCTTAATAATATTGAAAGCTTTCCATAATACACTTAAAAAACTACAGAGGTGATTATTGAATTTATTAAACTGTAGTATTAACGTTTTGTCCCAGTTATCATAATACTAATATTTTAAGATTCTTCTCATAAAATAATACATATTATATTATTGAGTATTTCTTTGTATAATTAAAAGTATTGCTTTTTTATTATTAAACAATTCATACTATATTATACAGTGGTTAATATTTAGGTTTCATTTAAATTATTCCAAAGTGTATTAAATTATAAGGTAGTGTGTTCAGAATTTAGAATTCATTCATGGTCCAGTGAAAAATGTTAAATATTTCTCAACTGTGATTTCCGAAATTATACAATAAATTCTATGGTAGCTTCACAGACACTGTGATTTATATACTAGTTGTAAGTTGTGTTTTTATTAAAATAAGACAAGTTGTGTTTGAAGAAGACAGTTATTATATTATTCAATGATAGTAGATGGACAATTATACAAATCCGAATACATTACCCATGTCACAATTATTCATATTATATTGATATAAATATTATATTAGACAAAAATTTACATGTTAAATACTGTGTATATTAGTGTAAAAGAAGTTATAATTGTTGAAAGTATTTTTGCTAATTCTGTACATTGTTCTTTTATTTCAGTTATTTGTACAAATTAAAAGAAAACATTTAACATCATATCAGATTATTTGACCAAATAATTTTGTCATATTTCAAACTACCATTTTACATAATAATATTTTGTGCCTTATAAATGTTATCATCTGTTGTATTGCGTCAAGAGATGAATATATGTTTGCAATGTTACTTATGTAAATTAGTAATTTATCGAATACCAGTAATCCTTGATTTTTCATAACACGCTCTAGTAATTTTCATATTCCTATTTTTTTAATTAAACACATACATATTTCGAAATTGGAGGTTGTGTGCGAAAGTATTCCTTTGTAAGTGAATTTTAATGATAAAACACTTTGAATGATTTGTGTCAACCAAATATTTTAAGATTACTAAAATAATTTGATTTAAGATGATAATTTGATAACTTAAACTCGCTTGTATGCTTTGTTTAAATATATTATACAAATACATAAAATATTTTTAATCAATTGTAGTCTGTTGTCTGTTTAAAGCTTAGGATTTTCAGGCGTGCGTCGCCGTAAACATACACTGTAAAGAAAAGTAAAGCTTTGCTGTACTTTTGATCGGTTTTTTGTTAATTAGTGCCTCAGACGAGGCATTAACTAACAAAAGACCTATCATAAGTGTAGTTTAGTAACTCTACTATCGTACTGGGAATCCATTACTTAACGGCCACTAATTACATCTTTTTCTGTTGTTAATTTGGATTGATATCAAAATTACTGTTTTTTTTACAGATAATTTAGATTGTAATTATTTTAGATAATTTATTACTGCTAAAAATAAAACAATATCAGCTCATGATACCCAAGAATACATAATATTTAAAATGGTAAGAGTTTAATTAATTTTATAAACAAATAAAACAGAAAAGATAATCAGTTATTAGTCATGAGAGTGTGTGCGTGTGGTGCGTATGCGTGTACACCAATACTACCAAGCTCTAGTCTATTAATACACACACGACTCACGAAGTCATATTACATTATTATAGTCCTCAGTGAGAATATACGATGATGATTCTGGAAAAGTGAAAATTCAATTTTTTCTTATATTTATGTAGTATACAATAAAAGATTATTTTTTGAGAATTAGGGGGGATTTGTGTATATATTAGTATTTTAATGATTATAAATATGGAAATATTGCGTGTAGCAATAAATGACGCAAGTTGCATGCGTCTAGCAACAACACTGTCACGATCTGACACATGTGCAGGTCTTGTAGCGCGTGGAGTTGCGAGTTTTTGAATATCTTTTATCACTGAAATTATCCAATATTATTAGCAGACACTATGGAAGAAACTATGGCCAAAATGACCTTGGGTAAATACAATATATTTAGTTTTTTATATATCGTGCATTTGTCGCATTTACTGCACTAAAATAAAAATAAATCACCGGTTTTTCACATTTCCATATAAATTTGTATTGAATTATAAATACGGATATTATCACTCAATAATTACATCAACTTAATTGTTTATGATAAATATATGATGTTTCAATATCGATTATTTCATCATCCTCATATCATAGGCGACATTTATACTTCGGACAAGCGTGGCAATGATGAAACTGGTGATGGAACTAAGGAAAATCCCTTCAAAACAGTTTTAAGAGCAATGAAAAAGGCCGGCAAAGAACCATTCCCAACAATTTATTCGGATGATCCAAAAGACCCGTCTCGTTACGAAGTGACTGCGAAATCACAGTTGAAAAAAGTTCATAAGATATGGACTAGACAAAACTATAAGGCTGAAGAAAAAACACAAAAAGAAGAGCAAGATGTTGAGAAGCGTCAACAAAATCTCGAAGAAGCCAAGAAGATTGTTATCAAATTGGATACAAGTCTTCCTGCTGCCACATTAGTTAAAATTAGAGAGAGTTAGTCGTACACTCTTATTATTATCATTAATAAAAAAAATATCATTTTGTGATTATTTCATGTTGATATTTTTAGCTGGAAACTACCGCCAAAAGAGAATCCGTGTTAAAGGATGGGTGCATCGTCTTAGAAGACAAGGTCGCTCTCTGATATTTATCACTCTTCGAGATGGATCTGGTTATCTCCAATGTGTATTGACTGATCTTTTATGTCGAACCTATGAAGCCCTTAATTTGACAACTGAAGCCACAGTCGACCTCTACGGTACTCTTAAGGCAGTGCCTGAAGGAAAATCTGTTAGTAACCATTACATTATATAAAACTATCTTCTATATTTATAATAATCGGATAAATTAAATTCAGGCTCCTGGTGGACACGAGCTTTCAGTTGATTACTGGGAACTTATCGGAGATGCCCCTCCGGGAGGAGCTGATGCAATTCTCAATGAAGAAGCCTTACCTGATGTTCAATTAGACAATAGGTAGATCTCATATAATTAAAAAAACTTCAAAGACATTAAGCATATTAATAAAAAAATTTAGACATATTATGATTCGTGGAGAGAACACATCCAACGTTTTGAAGATGCGGCATGTGGTCACACAAGCTTTTAGAAGCCATTTCGCCGACAAGGAGTATGTTGAAGTATGTCCTCCCACATTTGTACAAACCCAGGTCGAAGGAGGATCTACTCTCTTCAAATTGGATTATTTCGGGTATGTTTTAATTTCAACAAGATTTATTGTTTTATCTATATCAATAAATGTCAATAAAATATCAATATTATCTAAAATTAAAGATTATTAAAGCACAATTTGGTGATAAAACACATTTATTAATTAACATCACATAAATTAAAAATTCCCATTGAAATATATATTTTTTCTAAACAGAGAGGAAGCCTACTTAACTCAGAGTTCACAGCTTTACTTGGAAACTTGCATTCCTGCACTTGGAGATGTTTATTGTATAGCTCAAAGCTACAGAGCCGAACAAAGTAGAACTAGAAGACATTTGGCAGAGTAAGTTAAATACATACTACAACCAGTTTGCTTCATCAGGATTGGTGTACTAATGATTTTTTATTTATAGATACAGTCATGTTGAAGCCGAATGCCCATTCATTACTTTTGAAGACCTTTTAGACCGTCTCGAAGATCTTATTGTCGACGTAACAGATAAAGTACTGAAATCACCCATGGGACATTTAGTTTATGAGCTAAACCCCAACTTTAAGGTATTGAACATCTATGTCCAAATTAGCATCACTTGAAATTTCCACTAATAGAAATGTCATTTCCAATTAGTTATACCTTTATTAAGTATTTCTGTATCATTGTAGAAACCACAAAAGCCCTTCAAGAGGATGAACTATACTGATGCAATCGAGTATCTTAAAAAAAACAATATCACTAAAGACGATGGATCTTTCTACGAGTTTGGAGAGGTATGTGTAATGTGTATGTAGTAAATTTCACAATGTTTAAAACCATTCCATTTTTATAGGACATTCCGGAAATGCCCGAGCGTAAAATGACTGATCAAATAAATGAACCCATAATGCTATGTCGTTTTCCGGCTGGCATCAAAGCTTTCTACATGTCTAAATGTGAAGAAGATGCACGCCTTACAGAATCTGTTGATGTGCTGATGCCTGGAGTGGGAGAAATTATCGGAGGATCAATGAGGATCTGGAAATCTGATGAACTCTTGGAAGGTAATGTATCAAAGTAACATACTCGTGTATTTAAAAAATTAACTAATGTGTATTTTACAGGCTATAAAAGGGAGGGAATCGATCCAGCACCTTATTACTGGTACACAGACCAACGAAAACTTGGAACTTGTCCTCACGGAGGTTTTGGACTCGGTCTTGAACGCTTCCTGTGCTGGATCCTAGGAAGACAACACATCAGAGAAGTTTGTCTCTATCCTCGCTTTTTGGAACGTTGTCGACCCTAAAATCCACCTTGACATGCCCGAATATTATTTAAAATGAAACTATTTATTGCATTTGTGCTAGATTTCTTTTTATATCCTCACAATTTTACTAAAAAAAATCTCTTTATTTAATTTTGTATTTGTGACTCTTGAAGCTTATAAATTTTGATTGTTTTCTTTAATCAAACAATAAATGCCTGTTGAAACAAATTGTTTTTTTTTTAATTAAAACATTTTTCTTTACAAATGATTTCATAAGGGGTTTTAACTGTAGTAATATCGAAGAAATGCACACAATAAAATGATTTAATGTACATATATTATAATAGAAATAAAATATGGTCATTTTGTTAGAAAATTCTACTGTTGATCAATATAGATTTCAATTCTAATTCAACCAATTCTACTGTTGACGTAGATTTTTTTTCACTTTTGATTTATATAATATTTGAAAAACTTATCTTCAAAATATTACTCTTATCTAATTAGAAAATGGGAGATAATATTGTGCAGATTTTATCAGATTTATTCTGATCTATTTGTATAGTTGTAACATACTATGTGTTCTCTACAAGAAATAGTATTGGGCAAAGTCGCTCAATTGTTTGAAATAACTAACTGTGAGTGTGAAATATTTGAAGAAAATCCAGACGGAACCCATTACTTGGGTAAAATAATCCGAGTCCTATTAAAAGGTTGTAAAGCGGACGGATCTATAAAAAAAGTGCACATGATTTGTAAGATGGCAACCGATCACGAAAACATCCGTGACATTATACCAATTAAAACATTTTACGCTACGGAATCGTTTATGTACGAAAATGTTCTAACCTTGTTCACTAATCTTCAAGCGAATTTTTTAAAAGATAAACATCACCATTTTGCTAGCGCACGCCTTTACAATATTGACCGCACTTTGTTAAAAGAGCATATACTGATCGAAGACTTTTCCACTGATGGATTCGTGTCATTCACTACGGACAAATCACTAAATCTTGAACATGTACAGTTGGTAACCAAGAAAATTGCCGAATACCATGCGCTATCATTTGCATTGAAGCATCATAATAAAGAACAATACGCATCGGCGACCACTTGGCTCGAGAATGTTTTGGAAGTACCGGGATACATAAAAGAATACAAAGAATTCATTAAGTCGTCGGTGAAAAATGCAGCCCAAAAATTAGACGAGTGTGATGAAAAACACAGTCTCAATTTATTTTCCAACTTGGCTTTTGATCGTTACTATTTGAGTTATATGAAAGCGCAAACTTTTCATCCATACTCTGTTATCATTCACGGTGATTTTTGGATGAATAATATCATGTTTAAATATGAGGTAGTATAATATTGATTATTTTTTATTTACTATACTTCATCTTATACGATTGTATACTTGTAGGAAAATAAACCAACAGATCTAAGAATAATTGATTGGCAATTTTCCAGACACACATCTCCGGTATTTGATTTAATCTTCTTTCTCTTCACGAGCACTACAACTGAATTCAGGAAAAATCATTATGAAGATGTGATTAATATTTACTATGATTCACTGAAGAAACAATTGACACTTTTAAAATGTGACATAGACGAATGTTATCCTTTAAAAATATTTAAGCAACATTTGCAGCAAGTGCTTCCTTTAGGACTCATCGCGGCCACCGTCGGATTACCTCTGCTGATCAGAGACACTGATGATATATTAAATGTCGGAGAATTCGACACAAATGGTGTAGATATGCAAATTTTTCAGTTCAAAAATGAAAATGCACTCAAATGTTTTCAGCGAAGAATGAAAAAGGTCATAACAGAATTTATCGATTATGGAATATTACAATCGTTTCATCATCATCACAAGCACTCCAGTAAATAATTTGTTATCGACGAATGATTGTTGTAAAACAGAAAAAGTTCTGCTGGATGATGTTAACAATATCCATAATCCTTTTTAGCGGGAAAATCATGTACGAAGCTACAATGCCGCACTCTGAGATTCATCCTCAGATCTGCGTAATTATTATTGCACTTCTGTAATAGTCTTCCCATTTCACAAAACACAAAAATGTTTATATTTAATGCAAAAATAGACCACTGCGGCACAAAACAAGACTGTGCTGTGCAAAAGTGTGTCAAAGACTAAGCTGTAATGTGAAAACCCACAAGGCAAGGGTTCAACTGAGCTAAGATTAGGTCATTCAACTAACTACTTGCAAATAGGGTGACAATATGTCAATTACAATATTAATATACATTTGTGACCAAATAAATAAAAAAAATAAGTCGTAATGTCTTTTAAAAACATACTTAATGTATTTACCAGCCAGGCCTAAACCGACCTCTGGATTTTACAGAGTAATTATTTATTAATGTCTAACCCAGAATCCTTCAATAATGCTAATGAAACGCTGTATTCCTAAATGATTACCCATCCCAGTACTCCCGTGATCAAGTTGCTTAACAAGAACAGACAATTTCAAAATAGCCTAAACATTCATCATCATCATAAGCACTCCAGTTCAGTGATGAACCAAGGCTTCTCGCACCAGCATCTTCCACTTAATGCTCCTCCAGTTATTAATACCTAAACTCCTAACTACCTTATAGAACTCGTCCACCCACCTTAGCCTAGGTCTACCCTGCCTTCTCTTACCCACAGGCTTGCTGGATAGTATTTCCGATACTATCCTCCTGCTCTTTCCACGTGTCCGGCCCAACCTAATGTTAAAGCCCTAATGAACTGCACTACGTTCACGCTCTTATATAATGAGTAAATCTCATCGTTCCGTCTAATTCTAAATAGTCCCGGTGCCTCCTGAACAGGACCCAAGATCCTCCTAAGAATCTTCCGCTCGAACCTAAGTAGCCTATCCTCCTCAATCCTGGTAATAACCCATGTTTCTGCACCGTAGGTTAGTACTGGCCTAATTAGCATCTTGTATAATTCTACCTTGGTACTTCTACTTAGATATCTTGATCTGAACAAGCGTACTAAGCCGAAATACGCCCTATTAGCACTTTGCAGGCGAGAGTTTATGTCCTGGTTATTTCCAGCCTCCTTAGTGACCACTGCTCCCAAATATACGAAAGAGTCAACCTGCTGAAAGTGGTCATTGTCTATTTTCAGGCTACGATGTGCTACCAATTCCGAGTTGGATGTCACATGCATATACTGACTTTTATCTACGTTTATGACTAATCCTACTATTTTGGCGGCATCCCTTATTGCTCTAACCTTATCAATTAACACGTTCTTAGTTCTAGCGATAATATTTACGTCGTCTGCGAAAGCGAGTATCTGAAATGACCTATAGAAAATATTAATCCTTTGGTAGCGTTTCGCCTTCCTATATAAATAGTATTAAACTATGTAATAGCCCCATAGAGCATCCCCGCCGTATGCTATGAGTTCGCTGGAGATCTCGTGTATCCCGGGGGCTTTCTCTCTCTTCAGTCTTTTGATGGCGTGGCACACCTCTTCGTAGGTGGGTGGTGGTATTTCTGGTTGATTACAATCGTTTAGAGAACAATAACGATTTCTAGATAAATAGAACAAATGAACATACAATGTTTTATTTCATTTTGATAATTACAAAAAAATCCTTTTACAACTATACAACTGAGTTTTAAGAAGAAACATTTCGAAATAAAAACAATTTTCAGCAATCATGTATTTGTTTAAGCTTTGTAAAATCTATTAGATTATTATCATCAATAAAGAGCTTGATGGAATTTGACTACTTGTATATAATCATAATGGTCTAACAATTGTACACTCAACAGTAGACATTTTCAAATAGTTATGAATCTACTCATATTATAATACAATTTATATACAGTATTATACACATTATTAAATTAAATTATGTACTTTGACTAATATTCTGGAAATAAGTAAGGGCAGCAATTTCCAATTGATCATTTGTGAATAATTCCCAAAATGTGGAAGTTAATTGATTAACTGTATGTAATTTTATGTTAGAGGAAACGGGGACTTTACTTAATTGATTTTTAATTAAAATAAAATATTAATTTTGTTTTTTCTTATAACCACAACATAAATACATCATAAAATCAAACAGCCAGTCAATACGACACATGGAATGAAAGTGTTTTTGACAAAGGCCGATATTAAGTTCAATCACCTATAAATAAAATAAATTATTTGGTTAGATTGTTTCATAAGAGAGTGAGGTGATGTAAAAAATGTCCAAGTGCAGTATTTTTTAATTTAAAATAAAGACCGTTTAACGGCGTTTGTAACTAGAATGCAAAATCAAAAAAAAAACAATTTATTATAATACATATTATGAGCTTGAACTATATTTATGGACATTTTTTACATTAGACTGATAAGTGTTTATTTATTTTTTATAGTCACAATAAGTGTTCAGCTCTTCTACTCAAATTCTAAGTCCATGTCGTAATATCCAGAAGGTGGCGGGGGTGGCTGAGATTGGGGCTGCGCTTGTTGTTGTCCTGGTACACTAGGGTGTACAGAAGTCAGTGATCTAATCAAAGAAACTATACCGGCGACAGGGTCACGACTAAATGAACCTGCTGGACGGGGAGGCACTGGAGGAGGTTCATCGGTATTCTGAGGATCTGGCCTCGGGGCTGGAGGAGGAGATGGAAGGGGTCCTGTAATAACAACACCCGCTTGAGCCTGTTGTCTTCCGGCTTCAGTAAATCTGGGTAATAACATAGCCAACACTGGAAGGGTTTGTGCTAAAATAAAAAAAAAACATATTAACATTGACACCTAATGATTCCATATTTAAAACATGAAACAATAGTTATAATAGTTTAAAACTACTTAATAATATTTTAAAAATAAAACACTCACATAGTTGATTGGTTGCGATACTATCCGGCAGAATATCTCTCGGTATTTGATTTGTGGTATTTTCATTTTGAGGTGCCAAATTTTTACGGCAAATAGGGCAAGTAGCATGCATTTTCAACCACGGAGTGATACAAGCAACATGATATATATGGGAACATGGTAATTTTTTTACTCTTTCATCTAAAACAGAGGCAAATCATTATTATAATTTCTCTGTTAAAATAAGGTAAAAACATTTACTTACCTAAAACAAATTGCTCCCAACACACAGTGCATTTAACATTTGCATTGGCTTGTTCTTCAGTAATGGGTATATCAGGTATATTAGAAATAGCCTCACTACCTAAAGGAGGCGGGCCTTCAGGGCTGCCTTGCCAAATTAGGGATATCATTGCATCGAAAGCTTCCTCTGATATTGCGTGTACTTGTTCCGATTCAAGAATGTAAATGGGATTCCCATTGTTTGGATCGGCTTGAAGCGCCTGCCAGTCGATTTGATCCAACATCGGGTCATTGGGGTTGATGTTGATGGTTCCATGAATTCCCCTATGAAAGAAGAAAATTATTAATATAACCAAATTTAATAAAGGTGATTTATCTATGAAAATAAACAGCAGCAGGCGTTCTCATACTTCAGCCATGACTCGGTTATAAGAATGGGAATAGTATAACGAAAAAATGTTGAGATATGCCATTACTCACCTAATGAAATTTTACACTCATAATTCGTGCCCATTACCTAGAAAGGAATGTTTCTTAAAAGATCCATTTGAGACTGAATTATTTTTATTCTGACAATGTGTCGAAATAAATAAAAAAAGAATCATTTATGAAATCATTCACAAAATTTATGTTAGGAATGTGCATTTTTATTTACCTGATTCGATTTCTTGACATGAGGAATGACAAGTTGCCAAAGTTTCCTATAGTTGGTGGTTGTCTCTCCTGAAAAATTTAATTTAATATAATTTTCCGACTAAGTGGTTTATAATCATTACAGTAGAATCACAATTGTCCAGATTTATGTGATGAGTTTGTTGTATGTTAATGAAGTAAAACAGATTAAGAAATAAAAATTGTTAGACACAATAATAGTGAATTACTAAATTAAAGAACTGACTCTTGGCATGTTAGGATCATGATAATTCCAAGGTGGCGTCCAGTTCTCGGGTAGTCTTCGACTATTCTCACACTGTAATGATATATGAATGAAAAACAATGTAAGTGGAGGAAAAATAAAAATTGAATGAATATAATTTGTGTATTAATAAAATTATTATCTTACATTTGGGGTAGCCTCAGTGTTGGTTGCGGGAGTTGCTTGGGGCTGACCATTTTCAGTAGTGGAAGTCGACTGCTGTCCTCGCTGTAATAAATGAGTCGGTAGAAAGTTCTCATCCACTGAATCCATCTTTTCAATGAATCTACCAAAACAACAAGGGCAGAAAAAGTCCTGTAATGCAAATATTAAATTATTAATTATGTATCTTTCGTAGTTTATAGCTAGCAATCTTAAGAAATTTTGAAATATCACCAGAAACATTTGTTAGACTGCCGGTTCACACAATACAGATTTTATGAAACCAGATTTATTTTTATCGTTTATGTTAAAAACCGTCATTTGTGTTTCGATCATACAATTTATGTAATTAAATTAACACGGGCTTTACAAAGATGTTAAGTGAGACCATAATATTGGTTACTTTATATTGGAATTACAGGTGTAGATATCAAAATTTGAATGAATCTAACCAATAAGTTGAGTCAGTGGGTAATTTAAGTCAATTATGAACAGTTAGACCTCGACTATTGGATAATATAATAATCATTGAATGACCTTCTCAAGGATATGAACAAATTTACATAAATGCTAATATAGTGATCATTTCCACAGCAAGAAAAAATACAATTTAAGGCGGCGTCTTTACGATCAATAATTTCTAGCGCTTCAACCATAATAAATAAATTAAAAATATTTTTATCAATTGCACAATTCTATATCATGTTATCAAAATATGGAGATTATTGTGATTTGTATTAGAAAAATGTTTTTTATTGGAAGCAAACAAAAATTGTATTGCAGAGTATGGGGAAGTGGGGTAATGACCTCGGGGTCCAAGTAGAAGGGGGTGCGGCACTGGTGACAGTAGTAGTTGGCGAAGCAGCTGGGGTTGCTGGGGTTGCTGGGGTTGCTGGGGTTGCTGGGGTTGCTGGGGCTGCCGGTGTTGCCAGTGTCTGCAGTGTCAGTCACACGGCCAGAGCCTCCAGAGCCTCCAGCCTCAGTCATGTTGCTAGTAACACTTGCTGTTCTTCACTTCTTCACTTCTTCACTGCACTCCGCTTCACTCCTCCGCCTCGCTTCAATATGATGACATTTGCAGTGTTGCCATATCTTCACGAACAATCATTTTTACGTCTGCAATCTCGCTGAAGATTCTAGAAAAGAGATTGTTATTAAAATTTATTATGCAATCGATTTGACTTATTCGATTATTAACGTCCTCAAAACTTACTTAAATCAAATGTTATCCAAAAAAATAATCTTATTCAATTAATAATTGTGCAATCAAACCATATTATGTACTTTTAAAGGAAAATTCAGTGGATGAAAGTTATTTTATCAAACGTTTTTTACATACAACCATCTAGGTAATTATTGCACAAAGCAGTATGTGAGGGGGTTGTACTAGATATTCAACATAATATGGTCTTTTTTAGTAATTATTATAATAATGAACCGAAAACATCGTTATCTGGCAACTTTGGTGAAAATCGTCGAAACGAGGGATGGAAAATATTTGACAAATGTCATAGTGAAGGGTTGTAGATCGTAGTGGTCATTTTTGGTAAGAGTAAACTATGTTTTAAATTCTATTTTATAAATTAGGTTTTCCCAAATTATTTTTTTACATATTGCAGTTTGGTCGATAAATTCATTAAATCCCATCGAGACAATAAATTAGTTAACAGAGAGTATTACAAACTCTTCGTTACAATTGAATAATGAAAAGTTCAAGTAAAATATTGGTTTTTGTTTTCTATAAATGTTTGTAAAATATTTCAGATGGGCATATCATGAAATGGCTGAGCACTTGGAACTTCAGCAACTGGTTCAATTTGCTGCTATCGGCGATGATACATCACCCAATCTGTATGAAAATAGAAGACCTCTATTGAAAAAATGTCCATTTTTGGGTCTCATCCTTGCAACTCTTTCATCCCTATTTTTTTCTTTATGCACCGTCATTGTAAAAGGTCTTGTCAATGTAGATCCGATGGAGCTGGCGGCATTTCGATTCATAGGAGTACTCTTACCCGCAATACCGGTGGCAATATGGAAAGCAGAACCAATATTTCCAAAAGGAAGAAGAATGATGCTGATTCTTCGATCCTTTGTCGGAACTACGGGGCTGATGTTGGGATTTTATGCCTTTCGACATATGCCACTTGCTGATGCTTCGGTCATAGTATTCTCTGTACCTGTATTTGTTTCAATTTTCGCAAAGATATTCCTCAAAGAGCCATGCGGATTATTTAATGTAATTTCTATAATACTCACCCTAATTGGTGTTTTATTAATAACCCGTCCACCTTTTATATTTGGTACTGCAATCGATGAAGTTCACGGGACTGCCCCGTCTAATTCATGGGGTGCAATAGCCGCTTTTGGATCGACTCTATTCGGAGCCAATGTATATGTTTTATTAAGAGCATTGAAAGGACTGCATTTTTCTGTAATCCTTGTGAACTTTGGAAGTTTTGCATTAATACAATCATTTCTCGTAACATGGATAATAGGTGGACTTTATTTGCCACAGTGTGGAACAGAGAGGTTACTCGTAGTCTGTTTAGCATTGTTCAGTTTTAGCGGACAAATCCTGTTAACCATGTCGTTGCAGCTGGAACAGGCAGGCCCTATAGCAATTGCGAGATCAGCTGATATAGTATTCGCTTTTATATGGCAAGTGATGTTTTTTAATGAAGTACCTAATAAATTTTCTATATTAGGAGCTATCCTAGTTCTATCATCTGTTTTTATAGTGGGATTGCGGAAGTGGGCGCTGTCCCTTCCTGCTGAATCCAATATCAAGATATTATTAGGTGTATTAGCACGATAGGAATGAGATCACACTTTTTAATATTTCTTCAAGTTTGAACGATTATCTTATTTTACAAACATTCAGTGAAATGATTCACCTGCAAAATGCTATCCATAATACCAACTGTGATTATTAAGGTATAAAAATAAGCTCGATCTCTAAGGAATGAAAAAAAAGCAATAATTCATTTTATTTATAAAAATTAGATATTAATAGCTCACTTTTTATTGAATCGGCTTAGAGTAGTCATATTTAGGATTATCATTAGTCATTTGTTAAAAACGAAATACATAGCCCGTTTAAAAATGTTATGATTCAAGATATGCTTTTTTTCAGTTTTTAAAGCAGGCGTGCTGCCATTTTTATATCTAACGATTTAAAATATATATAGTAGTTAAGAGAGCAATGCGATTTTATCCGTCTCAAGTTTTTAATATGCAATTATAGTCATTATTTATTTAAAATAATCTTTAGCTGTTAAGTTTGCAAATCCATGACCACATAGCTTTATGGTAATAGCATAAAATGCAATAAATATTCTATGATCAATTTTAATATATTTACTGGTAAAAAAATTATGCTTGTTAATAGTTTTAGCCAATTTAAGTGTATTTTTTTTATCATATAAAATATTTGAAGCTCAATTTCACTAGCAAGTAGTCAATAATGTTATATTAGTAAATATATCACGTGAATTTGTTAAATTAGTTGTAAGTACAAAAATAAAAGTTTTTACCGAAATAAATGATATTCACTAAAAATTACTTGTTTTTCTTACCAATTAATAAAATTGATTTCTAACTGTTTGCATTTTTAACATCTAAACATTCACAATATATAACCGGAAAAGAAGTTGTGATTAATGATTAAAAGATTGAATGTTTTGTGTTAAAATTTATTCAGAATTACAGGTTTACATCATTATACAATAATTCATTCTCAATGTGAACAATGAACTCTTGTCGAGAGATGCGCGACAGAGTGTCAGAGGTGTTTTCATACAATTTTCCATTCGGCTACATCATATCTGAAAATGTACAAATCGAAGCACATTTTAATAAAATTTTATGGTGACATTTAATGGAATTGTAGTAGGTATATAAATAATAAAATATGTCTACAGTAAATATCTTACGCTCGCATATCGTAAATTAATTCTATTTATGGGCTTCGTTTGTATTTGTTACATTTTAGTGACACCGATGTTCAGCATTTTTAATGTGTCTCTCGAATGATCCGAGCTCTTCGAATTCAGTATCCATCCAACTACAAAGAACATGAATAAAGAGGAATGAAAAGTGGCCCTTAGTTAAATTAGTATTTAGTAAAATCAAAATGTGGATGTGTGAGAACGCATTTATGTATGAAGAGTTAAATTTGTAAAAGTAAATACATAATTTAAAACAAAGGGATTTTACTGTGACTAATTGGGGTATACTAAATAGTACGGCTACAAATCATTAATCCTATTATTGAGAAATTGCAAAAAGTGTAAGTAAAGAGTAGATTTACTTTTTATGGAAAGAAAATATGGTAAGCCAACAATGTAAACAATCAGTAAAATTTATTTATGACTTACGACACTATTAAGTATCAACTCTTATGAACACCAAATTGCCGGATGCGTCTTTGGCATACACATCAATTATCCTGTTCATCATTATTCAATGTGTACTTCTGAGGCTGAACGTTGTCATCTCCATCGAATCTCTTCAGGTTTCTTCGGTGAGCAAATAATATTAGTACATGTATATAATTATTCTATTTAGAATAGAATTTAGTCGCAACGACCAAAGTTTCAACTCTTTTGATAAAGCTGATAAACATGCACATTAAAATTGAGAAAGTTATAAAGAAAAAGAAATATAATTAACATATTTTTAATGAACTGAACATGTTCTCGCTTAACACCTTTTAATTAGTCTATGATTCAAACCTTCGAATTGATTATTTCACTACAGATAATACTACATAATATATATGTGAAATATATACATTGAACCATAATTGAAAACTATAATGAAATTTTCTCGACTCATTATGATTAAATTTTATAAAATACACAGTGTGTTATGAATTTAATTATTCTAAATAAATGTTTGTTTACAAATGACAAATCATAGAGGCTCTCTTAGAAATGGATGTTGGAGGGCATAGTTTAGTGTGGCCCTCCTTGTAGAATCCAATGCCAACATCCTCTCCAGAAGTTGTTTCAGTTGATTGGCTTTCTTTGCCTGATCTGCCGGCAAACTACCTTTTCCAGTCAACTCAGCACCAAGATCGCGGGTGGCAGCAACACTAGAGTAAACAACTAGTTTTTCCTAAAAAAAAACAATCATTTTCAATTAAAATATGTATTGTGACAAATACATTTTATTCGAGTTACCTGAAGTATGACATGGTTAATTCTATTTATTTATAAAATATTTGCAAAACAAACATTACCTTAATCAAGAAGCATCTGTCGATGATATTTAAATACTACATACAGAATCTCAATTTGATTAGAATAAATATATGTATGTATGTGTATTATAAAGTTGACTTCAAAAAGATTTAATTTATAGTTACATTCTACTTAATTTCAAATAAAAATCAGATTTTGATCGAAAATCTAATTCACAAAATGTGGAGGATGTAATTAATATATTAATGTAAAATATGTGTTATTAGAGAAGGGGATTAATTAAAAATATGAACTTACCCTTTCAGTTACTTTGTCAACTTCGACATATAAAAAGGAGGAATCTTGATCAAAATATTGACTTTTAAATTGGCTCTTTCTTATAAGTTTGTTTGGTATTTTTCCTTTGAGATCCATAAAATATTTCAGCATTTGATTGTTGGATTGTCCACTGAATAAGATTCTACCAGTAGATATTTCATAAATTGTGCAGGCAGCTGACCACATGTCAATACCATAATCATAAGGTATTCCGAGAATGATTTCCGGTGCACGATAGAAACGAGATACAAGATACGGAGTCAGATCTTGATCGGTAGCGTTTATTGCTGAACCAAAATCGCACAATTTAAGGTTAACTTTGCTCTCGTTCACCAAAATGTTGTCAGGCTTTATATCTGTTACATTCAAATTGATCAGAAGGAAAAGATTATTATCAGGGAAATATAAAAACATAGTTAAATATATATTTAAAACTAATAAAAAAATTACACATACTAATTATTTTATATTGATGAGATTTGAATAAAAAAAAACACATAATTACCTGCATGTAATATCCCAGTTTTTTTCATCAGTTTCAATGCAAGTAATAATTGTTGTGTGTAACTTTGAACAGCTTTTACATGCAAACCACAGCCACCTCCGTATTTTTTAAGAACTTCTCTTAAATTCATGGAGAGTGGTTCGAGCACCAAACACAAATGCTGCCTATGGAAGAATTGACGCCTTAATCGGACACAATGCATTTTATCTTCTGGATCAGCATCATTTAATTTCCTTAAAGTTTCCATTTCTCTCAAACCCATTTTGTGCCTTTGTAAAAAATAAACATGAATATATAAAATGATATAAAGAAATAATCAATAGTTTAATAATATAAAAGAGTAGTATACTTACATGACTTCATTGTTTCTTATGATTTTAATAGCTACATCTTCATTTGACCGAGCTAAATCTCTTGCCCTGATGACATTCGAGAAAACACCTTTTCCAGTATATCCATAAACAACATATCTAGTATCTAGATTTTCACCAATACGAACTCTGTAATTTAAAATAGAATTCAATTACTTGAAACAAATATTGAACAAAAAAATGTATGCTTACCTATAGTAACCTTCTGCATCGTCCCAATTATCAGTAAGTGCTGGATTTTCAGACTGATTCTTGGAGTTAGCCATTTTTCCACTGCCGGGAGACTGTTAAAAAACATTAAATTGAATTGAATGCAATAAATTTTAATTCAATAATATTTATGTATTTTCTTACATCAAAGTTTTCATTAAAAATATCTTGTTCAGCAAACATATCCATATCACTTCCTCTGATAATTTCTTTGGGTTTGACAGGAGAGTTAGGATTTTTATTTGTATCTGTGTCTGTTGAAATTTTTCTAGATGGCTGTGGTGGAGTGAGTGAATCGTTTATTTCAGAAGATTTACTTCTTCGACATGTAGGAGGAGTATTGGATTCTTCTGGGATTGTTATCACATCGGAGGTTTTGTCATTTGATGATTTATGCTCAGAATTACTGTCATCACTGACACCACCGAGTCTCTATTAAAAATAATATTGATGAAAACATATGATAATTTAAATAAATAAAAGACTATATGTTACGTACTTTTAATAGTTGTTCTCGTTGTTTTCTCCTTCTTTCAATAATTTGTTCTTCATCTTCTTCATCGTCTGTATCGTATGTGATATCTATTTCATCTTCACTTGAAGTATCTTTAGACCGTCGGATCCCTTCACTCAAGGAATCCTAGAATTAATATAAAATATTGTAAGTTTTAAGGGAACGAACATTAAATAAAAAAAATTAAAGTACCTTGTATTTGTCATTGTCCTTTCTGTTATCTCTACTTCTTGAACGTCGTCTTCTATCATTTCTATCTCTAGACCGAAACCTTCTGTCTCTAGATTTACTTCTCCTAATTCTTCTATCCCTGTCCCTATCTATCCTTCTTTCCCTCGACCTTCTTCGGTCACGATCTCTTTCTCTGTCTCTATCTCTTTCACGTTCCCGTTCCCTCTCCTTGTTTCTTTTTTCAACTTCTTTCTCTCGATCACGGTCTCTTTCAATCCTGCGCTTTTCCAATTCCAATCTTTTCTTTCGGTCCTCTCTATCTAGCATCGCCCGGAGGTCCTCTTTTTCCCTTTTGCTTCGTTTTACGGGCTGTTTTTTTTTGTCGTCTTCACTGGATAACAAAACATAACTACTGGGCTTCGATGATTCTGGATGTTTTCGTTTTGAATCACGTTTTTGATCACTAGAAGATCGGCTTTTGGAAGATTTGCCACTTTTCTGTGGGTCCTCTTCATCCAACATTATAACATCGGGTAATTTCTTTTTTAAATTTTTTGGTGGAGTGATCCCAACTTGATCACTCGAATCCGACAGGTACGCTCCCAAATGGGCTTGTAACAATGCTTTTTGACGCATCAATTCATCTAGATTTAAATCGTCATTGATGATTGTGACTTCGGGACTGGGCATATCTTCCGGAGGTTCACTTTCAGATTCTGAAGACATTACTTCTAATGTCTGGGTAGCGGGCTCAGCCATTTTTTCGGGTGATGGAGTTTGTGTTTTTTCCTCAATATCATTGTTAATTTCTCCCGGTTCAGACATCTTCGAAGAAACGGATACCTTGTCAGTAACTTCGATTATGTCAGGAGAATTATCTTCGTGGGACTTTTTCTTATGCTTATGTTTTTTCTTCTTTTTTATCTTTTCATGATGGTCAGATTTTGAAGAATGTTTCTTATGTTTATGCTTCTTTTTCTTTTTCTCGCCATTTTCATGTAAGACTTCAGGCATATTCTGACCTGTAATGAAATGACAGTGTATTCGTTATCGATAATTAACAACGTCGTTCGTATCCGTGGTAACGATTACTATCGTCAGTATAAACAACTGAAATAAGTATTTTTGATGGTCTAAAATTATAATATGAATAATGCATTGACTGAAATTCTTCACAAGCATATTTTTGTACAAAAAAGATGATTTAAATGGAAAGTTAACCTCAAATTTTATTAGTAATGTAATAAGTGAACTGATAAATACATATAAACAGTGAACTAACGATTCGAGAGTAAAAGTGACATAATAAACAAGATAACGAGACCTTAGCGTCTGTCCTTTGGAGCAACTTATAATATTTTACGAAAAACTGTCTCCACTCTTCCACACTACACTGATGTATTTTTACATACATACAAACTGTCACAAACAAACGATCTTCTTTTTTTTCGAATCTTTTTTGATATCGTTTTAAATTTGACATACTTAATTAAATATTTATTTGTATTTGAGTTTGTGTAAAAATTTGCCCTAAATTCAATAATGTCATAATCGTTTTTGACTTTTCGCTCATGCATACATACATAATGACGACTCGACGAGTGATGATGACCCTGCGCTTGCGCACTGTGGTAGGCGGCCACTTTCACTAGTGTCACTTTGTTGTGTAGACTGTGGCTGGACCGAGGATCTGGAGTACGGCTGAGGAGTCAGGAGCAGCCAGGAGTAGTCAGGGCCAGGAGCAGTCAGGGCCAGGAGCAGTCAGGGCCAGCAGCAGCAGCAGGCACCATGCCGGCCATCGGGGTCAACATGAGACTCACGGCTCACTACAGCCAAGGAGGGCGCAGGTACATGGAGGACAAGATCGGAGTCGCGTACCAGCAGAGCGACGACCACACGGACTTTGACTTTGTCTATGTCGGCATCTTCGACGGCCACGGCGGCCCTGAGGCGGCGCTCTTTGCTGAGAAGCATCTGCTGGAGGCCATCGTGAGGCAGCGCGGCTTCTGGTCCAACAGGGACAGCGATGTGCTCAGGGCCATCAGGCACGGGTACATACTGACACATCTTAACATGTGGAGGAATCTGGGTGAGTGTTTGGGGTCTATTATCACTATAATATACAGAGATACTAACCAGTTACTCCTTGCAGACAAGTGGCCCTTGCATGTGAACGGTCTGCCAAGCACGGCCGGCACTACAGCCAGCGTGGCCTTCGTGAGGCGGGGCAAGATATACACCGGCCATGTGGGGGACTCTGCCATCGTGCTCGGCTACCAGCAGGAAGGTAAGTTCGCCTGACAATAACAGATCACTGAGGAACACTCACTTGAACCATTCCATTGCAGCAGAGTGGAGCGCCAAGTCTTTAACATTGGATCACAAGCCGGGTATAGAACCGGAGATATCTCGTATTCATTCAGTCGGAGGAAAGGTATATAAACTTTCTCTTAACCTTGATAAGTTACTGTTGTATACTGCTT
This sequence comes from Agraylea sexmaculata, assembly GCA_022606485.1. Taxonomy (NCBI): domain Eukaryota; kingdom Metazoa; phylum Arthropoda; class Insecta; order Trichoptera; family Hydroptilidae; genus Agraylea; species Agraylea sexmaculata. The sequence continues at coordinate 56,173 of JAGTTH010005381.1, forward strand.
TAGACTCGCTACAGTATAATTTACAAAACATCCTCAGTCTTTAGATGATAAATTCATTGTCAATTCAAATTGCAGGTTGTGCCAAAGTTAGGAATACCCAGAGTCGTTTGGAAAAGACCCATATTGGGAGCAGAAGATGATAGATGTGATGAAATACCATTCCTTGCAATAGCTCGTAGTCTCGGTGATATCTGGAGCTACAATCAGGAAACTGATGAATTTATTGTTAGCCCTGATCCTGATGTGGGAGTCATCAAAATAGATCCTGGAAAATTTAGGTAATTAAAAAAAATACTTTCAATAATATGACTGTATTATGACTGATAAACTTATACTTATATATATATTTTTTTTTTTTTGAAGATGTCTTATCTTTGGAACTGATGGCTTATGGAATATGATGAGTCCTGATGAAGCCGTAAATTTAGTATGCGAAGCAGAGAGACACAATGAAACAGAATCGAGCTCATCTGATAATCAACAACCGATGTGGTTAAATCCTTCACAAAAGCTGGTTGATAGTGCATTAGAAAGGTACATAATTGTAGACAAAGGTTAACCTATAATTATTCAGTTCTATTTTTTCTCTCGGATAATGACATGAGATTTTTTTTTTTACAGATGGAATGAATCACATGTGCGTGCTGACAATATTTCAGTGGCCACTCTTATGTTGGATCCACCTGGCCCACCACGAAAGCCTTCAGCTATTAAAACACCAGCCGCTACGGCTAGACACCATATGACGTGTACACCAGGTATGTACTGAAAAAAATATGTAATTAAAATACTAAATATATTAAGTTTTATTTTATTTTTTAGAAACAGTTTGCAAAGTATCTTCAGAAGATGCTAGACACACTGAACCAAAGCCTGGTTCATCGACTACTACTCACGTGGCGTCTACTTCTAGTGCTCTGCAAGACACTTTTTCACAGTCTTCATCCCCTGCACCTGCTCTTCCAAAGTATGGTATCGTGAACTATGGGAATCCCACTAAATCTTATTTTGTCAAAAAGATGCTCAGTAAAACTCAAATTATGAATACTTTAGAGAATCTTCATGAAGAAATTAACAAAATTCATGTAACAACAGTGTGTGATCAAGAAATCATTACAAACAATAACATTGAAGAAAATATCACTGTCAAAAATGAAGTAGTGCAAAAATGCACTGTAATAATTAATAAAAATATACCTGACACTGATGTTACTTCAGATGTTAAACCTGATACACCTTGCTCTTCGAGACAAACTCCAACAGAAGATAGTCCCTTGGAGGTATCCATTCAAATTAATGAAGTGTCCTCGAGTTCACTCCTTGAAGTAAAAACAAAAAATACCAAAGTGAAAAATTCAGTACCAAAAGTTGATGCAGGAACTAGAAGCCTAAGATCTCGAGAAGCAGTGACTCCTTCTCGTCCAGTCACAAGGAATATTAGAAAATCAAAAGTTGATGAAAATCAGCCGAAAGTTGAATCCAAACTGCCCGTACCTGTTAATTCTAAAAGTTGTAGCGAACAAAAAGACAAACTGACAATTTTGCCAAGACCGAAGCAATTAGAAAATGGCAATGCTGTTGTTGAACAACCACAGAAAAATTGTAATGTTCGCTTGCAAAAACGAGTGCCTATTGAAGTGAAATCTAAAACGAGTATTGTAGATAATAAACAAAAAGTGATCTCTAAACTTGCATCTGACATTCCTCAGTCCAGTGCTAGGATGACAAGGTCTAAAGACATCCAGGTGTCGTCTGTAGATATTTTATCTAAACAGGGTCAAAATCAAGAAGTTACTACCAAACAAAACTCACCAATGCCTAAAAACAACATTTTAAAAGAAGAATTAAGTGTTGTAAATTTTAGTCCACCGAAACGGACATTTCTTAGGAGTCGACAGCAAGATGTGACTTTAGAGAATTCAGAAGAGAGTTCAAAAGAGAATATAGTGGCATCGACTCCAAAGTCCATGTCGGCCCCGTTGAAATCAACTAAGAGACGTAATAATATTGCCGGATTCTCTGATATCGAACCTAAAGAGAAGAGACGAACCCGACTGGATGATAAAAAAGATCCAAAAGTGGTTATCAAAGAACAACCAACTTCCACAGAAGACACTGCCTATCTTTTGGGCTTAAGAATGACAGAAGAGTATTCTAAACAACCGGAGAAGGATGACAAGAAACTGAATGCTCAGGGTTCTGATAGTGTCGAGTTGACGTCGAGTGTCGATAATGTGGCAGTGACATCCTCAAGAGTCAATGCGGAAACAGTGAATAGTAATGAAAAACGAGCATTGCGATCCACCAACTGCATACAGTCTAGCGATGTTACATCGGATGACTGTCGTCCTATTCTACGTTCAAAAAATGTGGTGACTCCTGCTGTTCCACCAAAGCCTAATCCTCGCCGCAAAGCTCAGTGGCCACATTCACTCCGTCACAATCTCAGGAAACGTCAGACCACTAAGTAATTCCCAATCACAACAGAAGGTGAGTAAATAACATATATTTTATTCTTCGTGTGTGATAATGCTAAAAACTCTGTTCTTTTTTTTTTGCATTCTAATATTTTATCCACAGAATTAATTGTAATGATCAAAATATGTTTTTCGAGCTTGATCCTGATTATATTCAAATGAGCCCTCGTTAAATGAATTATTTTTATGAGTGTTATGGAGGATCAAGCTGATAATGTGATAAAGAACAATTTCATTGACCAAACAAAATATAGATAAAATAAGAAATAATATTCACCAGTAAAGTAAAGCTATAAATAATCACAAGTACAATGTGTCGAGTGCGGTGATGTGCCAAAGTTAGACAAATATTTTTATGAATTTGTCCTATTTCCGCATATCTATGCGGAAATGGGATATAATATAATATTTGTCTGACTTGGGCACAACACTGGTTGAGTGTAATAATTAAACTGTTTGAAAGAGATATTGTATATATGAAAAATATTTTCATTTATTTATATAAAATATAAATGTATTTTTGAAGATTGTCAAATTAACAGGAAAAAAAATTTAATATACCTCTACTATTAAATTGAACATTTTTATTCTACAATATAGTATAAATATTTTCATATTATAAAAAAACTTAGTTGATATTTAAAAATAACTGCCTTTTTGCAATCCAGTGTACAAATATTCAAAGCCATTGCTTAATTATTCATTGGCTTTTTTTTTTGGAAATTAAAAATTGTTATTATTAGTTTTGGTGGTCTGTTTGTGTTGTAAGGTTCTCTATACATGAATTTGGTTCGTTATGTAAAATTTTAAAAATATTGTTCATTCATGTTGATTAAATGTTAAGAATATGTCTCAATGGTCTGATGATATGTGCCTCGTGTTACCAAAATTATAAAAAAAAAAATAATAATTAAACAAACATATTAATATTTATTATTATACAATGTAGACAAATTGAAATGTGTCTTTTATTATGAAATAATGTCTCTTCTGTATGATTGATTAGCGTTTAGTGATTAAGTTGAATTATCATCGTTTGTAATAATTCTGCAGACTTGTTAGTTTGTTTGTTTGCATGGGGACTGCTGCATTTTGTTTTTGTTATTCGAATAGAGCAGGTTAAGTTTTTTTTTCTTTGACCAAGAGTGTTTACATTTATATTGTTGGTTTTTTTAATTACACGTTTGAATTTAGCTGCACTTTAATCAAATAACTATTTATGGAATTCTTTATTAAATTTCACATCAACACTTACCAAGTAAATAGTACAAATGTATTTCACTCGATCTTTCGAATTACTTGTGTAGCCAAAGATATATAATATATATATTTTTTTTATGACGTTGGCAGTCACGTTTTGTCAGTTATTGGATGGTGTCTGTTTTAAATTTTATTTTTTGATTCAATAAATGGTTTTTCTAAAGCATAATACATATTGTTTGATTTTTTTATTATTAATATTCAATTATTCATAAGGAGAATTTTAGCAGTTTTGTAGAAATTATGTTTTTCGAGTGGTAATCTGATCTGGTAAAGGACTGTGCGGTGGCCAGGGAAACCATTACAGGTGATGCTTATTATATACAGAGTGGACTTGAAGGAATAAAATTATATTAATTAAAAATATTAATAGTGCTTTTGGAATCAGCTGTCTCTGTGAAGTACTCAGTAGTGAATGTCACGTGTGTATTGTGTCTGTTAAATACTTTAAGAATTAAGCAATTTTTAAATAATAATAAAGTTGAGTAAGTATAATTATTTTTCATTGAGTTTGATAAATCATGAGATAAAATATTATGTAGTTTTATATGAACAAAAAATCACAAATCTGTGGGTAGATAAGAGTGCCAGATATCTGGATGTATAAATATCAATATGGCGGACAAAGCAGACGAGTCTGAGTGAGACAAATAGTGTTGCTTTTGTCAAACTCATCTGCCTGGTCCGACATCTTGATATTTATCATCCACTTGTCCAACTTTTTAATATCGATGGTGTCAAATATTGTAACAGACATTGTAATCTTCCGCATAAATTGTAATATTACGTTTTTTGAAATTCCTTTAAAAATGTACATAAAAAAGCCTTATTTAGATGATTTATCTCTAAAATACAGCCGCAGTTGTGTCAAATTGATGAGGGGGACATAAAAAAAAATGCATTTTTTTACAATATTTATAGTTATTAATTAACATTAGTACATTTTCTATGAATGCTATATAAATCTCTCAGAGGCCACATGTTAGGACTACTATAAAATTATGTATTATTAAAATACATTAAATGTTTCATTACGAAATTCACTTTTGTACAATGTTTTCTCTTTCGCATGCACACAAATAATCTACAGTTAATAATTGATTAAGAACAGGAATAAAATATATTGGAATATAATCAATTTGCCAAGGATAAAAATGTGAATATATTTTTTTTCAAATGTAAACTTTAAAAGGCTAGATAATACATATACAAAAAAATATAATAAGCACCTGAATTGCACATTTTGAAGATCGCAAACTAAATGTGAGGATTTAACCTAATGAGTATTGAATATTTTTCTACTGAATTATTTCACATGGTAAAATTATTGTTCTTCCATAAAAAAAATCCTTTGGCAGATTAAAATACATACCGAAGAACTTTGATCTATTTGAGATCAGTATATTATTTTGGTTTCATTATTTGTCTGAAATAATTTAATAGTGGATTTTGGCAATGTTTGTTTGGTTACATATTTAAAAGTTCTTCCAAAAAGAATAATGTAAATGAAAGACTAGAATAAATTTCTGCGACACAATAAAGTAGTATTAAAAGTTGCACGCTGAAAATTATATACATATAGAAAAATAATTGTCAAGTAAAAATCTGTTCATCGTTGATGATCAATTAAGTTTAATGCGCAAAATGTACTATTTTTAACTATTTTAAATCACATTTTGTATTATAAATCTAGATTATGAGTAAAAAGCTCTCATTGTTGTTAAGTACATAAGATTATTTGGAGACATCCTAAAAATTAGTAGTCGGTTATCAATGATTAATGAATTAATTGTAAGTATATTTAATTAATCAATCACTATTGACATTTTGATTGTAAAATGTGTGAAATGAATGTCTTCAATATAAAGGCAATGTGGATTTGGACGGATATGTCGATTCTCACATTCTATAATAAAAGATATTTTATTATTTTCTACAACTCCGGCACAATTTACACACGATAAAATTATCTAATAAAATTTACAATTCATAAATATTAAACATTACAATTGATTAAAATAAAAGTAACTGAATTATATAGTTTATACAATCTACAGCTTCAGATGTCATCGCTGGAAGAAACCGAGGATTTTGCTTGTCCTGGTTGGTTCGTTCGTTGGCTCGGCAACCTTTCGCTTCCTTTCTTGAGATGATAATTTAGTTCTCATTTGTTCTTCGATCAATTCTTGCATGTCCATCTGAAATAAAGCTCCAAATGTATTAAATTAATAAATAAATGGAATATTAAAAATATATTTTTGAGATTTACGGACCTGCCATTGATCCAGTTGTTGGCTGAGTTCAACTTTTTGTCGAACGGCTTCTAATAGTTGACCAGCTGCCTGCGCTAACTCTACTCTAGCTCTTGCTGCATCAGCTTCAGCTTTGATTCTTCTGGCATGTGCAGCGTCTCTCGCTGTCCTGGCTTCAGAAACTGCTTGATCTCTAGCCAACGAGCCGCCTGCAGCATCTGACTTGGCATTGGCAGCTTCTTCTTTTGCCCCAGCTAGTTCTACTTCCCAAACGGAGATCTTAAAAAGAATTTTTATTTGTAAATTATATACAGGATGGACTTTGATGATAATATATATATATTTTTTTATATAGTTTTATTTAAATTAATTATATAAAAAAATTTAATATATTTTTTGTTGTATCCCAAACCTCCTTAAAATATTCAAACTAATATAATTTAGGTACATATAAATAATTCCAGATATTAGGATTTTTAACACTTCATACAATAAATCATTAAAAATGGATATTTTTTATAAAATTCAGAAATGTTATTTAAGGGCAACATTGCCAACTCCTATCCTCTAATAAATAATGTGAAAAAAACCATAGAACGTAATATATTTATAATTCAAGTTTATTGTTTAAGTTTATTGTTTAACATAAAACCTCTTGTTTTCACATAAGAGGAAAAAAGAAAAATCGGGCTAGTTTAAGAGGTCGTGAGAACGGTTTAATAGTTTTAGTGTAAGAACAATAGATACACAACATAATTATAATTCTGTGTCACTTTCAATTCAATACCCACTCGTATATATTGATTTAATATCGAACTTCATCGATTCACATCAGTTAACACGTAAACCAGACGTAATATTTAATTTTTGCATGCCTCACAGATATGCTATCTATCACTAATCAGTGAAGACAGGTGCCGATGTACCGCATTCTGCGTTTAATAATTATGATATTATACAATACATTATTTGTGTATTATTTGTTCACTAGTATAACATCCAACATCGCGTTTGAAGAGAACATTATCACGCACTCAAATAAAATACGATTTATTGCATGGATCAGGTTTTATCTGGATCGAAGATTATAAAATTTCCTATATTTTTTTATAACCAATGTGTACGATTCAATGATTATAAATTCAACACGTAGATATAAAAAAAAACCTTCAGCGAGGTTATGACCGCAGGTCTTTGTCAGGCATTTTTAAGGCTTCGGTCATATAACTGTAGGTACATCAAATCTGTCGTTTATGAATAGACATTTTGTTAACACGTGTGTATTTTACCTTGGTTTGTAGCTCCATGATCAAGTCGTTCTTGGCTTGCAGATCAGCGTCTCTATCGTGAAGCTGGTGGCTGAGTTTTTCCAGCATATCCTTGAATCTGATGCCTTCTATTCCGGAGACCAGAAGAGCAAGATCTTCCGCAACTTCAGCCAAAACTCCAGGTTTCAATGTGATCGTCGGCTCACCGTCCATCGAGTTTATTGATAAGTCAGAATGAAGACCTTTAAAATATTCAAACATGTTTCGTGATAGCAATTTTGATATTCTGTGTTTCCTGGTACTGCCCAGTACGAAATATACATATGTACTGTCTCTTCGCAATATTATTGATCGAAACGCACCAAAGCCACTTTTTATAAAAATATAAAATTACTTTTGGGATATAATTTAGTCAAGGCGACCAAAGTTCATAAAATGTGAATACTGAAGCAGATTAAAAATAATTTCTTACCGGAGTCATCGTCATGCGTGGATCTCAAATGGGAGCACAAAGCTCTAAGTTGTTTATACACGTGTAATATTTCTGAAGCTGGAGGACCTGAGCCTTTGTTGTTAGCAGCATCTGACTCCATTTCAGCGTGAAGGGTTCTTCGAGGACCCAGAGGACCTCCAGTACCAGGGGAACCCAGTCTTTCCGATAAGGTTGTGTTCTCCCTTTGTAGTCTCTCCATATCCGTAAACGAGTTATGGTATTTCAATTCCTGAATTATGGTGTTATTATTGATTGATATAATTTCAATATGAATAGCAAAAATATACTTTACCTGCTCCCGAACGTGTCTTTCAAGCATGGCTATCCTATCGCAGGCTTCTTCATATTGTTGAGCGAGCTGATCCCTGTCCAGCAGAGCAGTTTGCAACCGTCTTTCTAAATCCATCTTTTTATCCGTCACCAGCTGCAGTTCTTCCTTCAGAGCTTCTAGACTGCTCACATGATCCTAATATAGAAAGAGCCGCATTGATTTAGATTAGATGTTATTTTTAACAATGAATTATTAATAATTACCTGAAGACTTGTCTTTCTGATGCTGCATTGGTCCTTGAGGGCGTCTAATTGGGCGGTAAGTTGGAGTTCAAGATTTGAAGCCTCTTTCAATTGATTTGTTAATCTGTTGTTTTGAGCAGTAAGTTCTGATATGAGCGTCGTTTTCTCCCTGTCACTCTATAAATTGTACATAAATAATCATCAATAAATAAAATAATTAAAGGAGTTTATACAATAGTTCTCGGAAATGACCTTTGATGCATACATACATCGCAGGAAATTTGTAATATAATATGTAAAAAAATGTCAACATAGGTTTAGTTGTTATGGCAACATCGGTAAAGCTGCGGATATCGTTTCCGTCGTAAACCAATTATTTCAATATATTGTAATCCGATTAAACTACGAATCGGATTATACACAACTTGTTTGTTTTTGTGCAAAGACATTTTAGATTTACTAAATGTCAACTATTTTCCTCTTATTTATTTAAAACTAAGTACACTTGCGTAAGAAAATAGCAAAGCTGTCAAAAAGTGTGTATTTCAATTATTTTCTGTGGTTTCATTTTTCGATTTAAAAATGTCGCAACGATCGTATCTAATTGATACGATACGGCCGCCATTTTGAGCTGTTGAAGATTTCGTAGTCGTTAGTTTAAGCAATTATTATATCTTAAAACAAGATGAAATATTGTAGTGTAAACAAACCTGTTTCACATTGTTTCCCCTTTGTTCTAACTTTTCGTTTAGTTCTCTGACATCGGATTGTAATTCCAGCATTCGGGCTTCGCTTTCTTCTTCGACTGCTTGAAGTTTTCTTCTAAGGAGGTGTTTTTCCTGTTCCAAGGCCTGGCAGGTGAAGAAAAATAAAAGAAATTAGCATTCTTATTTCATTAAGTATTTTTTATCAGATTTCGCGTACCCATTGTTTACAGTTTAGAGTCGTGATCTCTTTTGCTCTTACACAAATACAATACATCTTCCTCCAAGGACTTTCTAATACGAAATTACCACAGTTTTTCCATAAAAAATACCATAAGGATTTTAAAATTAAATGGTAAAATAGAGGATAAACGGATAATACTAGGAGTTTTTATTCAATCCAACAACCGTTTATTTAGACACAAGTCGTGATATTTCCAACCAGCACTTAAGTTAAGATGATACATAATGGATGAGAGTTAAGAAGCTCGATAGTAAACTATCCAGTGTGCTTTTGACAGTTTACTAGTTTTGAGGTGTGTGTTTTTTCGAATCTTTTAATATAAAATCCTAATCTTTGTTTCTAATGTTTATAGAGAAAATGTTGAACTTTAGATACATATATTTAAATACTATATAACCATTATACATCTGTTTAATTAATTATAAATTTAGGGTGAAAAATATTCAATATATAGAATAATATAATAGAATTCAACTCGAATAAGGTGAAGAAGATGACTGAAAAAAATCAGGCATTTTAAATGACAAAAACATTTACATCCTCCATATTCACCAAACCTGGCTCCTACCGATTACAATCTTTAGAATATTCTTTGAAAGATAAACGCTTCCAAAACGTGGAAATCAAAGTGGAAAATCATATTCTTATATATTTCGATTCAAAAACCAAAAAAGTGAATTCTATAAAAGAGGAATCGAAAAACTGTGGGATTTAAAGAAGAAAACTAAATCATTTTTGGTTAGTCATATAGTTCGTATCTAAAATGTGATATTTCCACTACAAACACAAGAAAGAAAGATGTAATTTTACATGACTACATGGAGATAAGTAAGCCATAACCACAATCATTAATACTTGTCGCAGGTCAAAGGTTTCATGCACAACGAAACGTTTGTCGTGAGTAACTGATGTAATTAGGTACATATATGTAAGTTTCGTCTATAATAAATGAGAAAACGGTAATATTTCATACAATTATTTATACGTATTGTATTCAAAGGTGATATTATGTGTGTGTGCCACTTGTTCTAACAATTCATTGTCTTACTAATTATTTATTGTGTTGCAATCAATGAACGGCCATATTGGGACGGGAACTGAGCATTTGTTTTGTCTGTTCCATGAATCGAATCGTTAAAGACTTTCATGGACATGAATTTGAGCACAAATTTTCAAACCCGTGTGAATTATATGATCTTGAAATGAAAATAATTCATAATTTATTATATATATATATATATATATATATATATATATATATATATATATATATATATATATATATATATATATATATATATATATATATATATATATATATTCAATTGCTCACAATTGTAGAGTACTGCGCGGCTTACTTTTTTACTATACATATTCGGTAAAATATATTATTAAATTTGAATTTTCGGATATAAAAAGAACAATCTTATAGCATAATAATATTAATAAAATAAAATAAATATGTTGGAAATTTGTTTTCTACTTTGTCCCATGAATATAATGATTGTTCATGTTTTGTGTAAATATCAGAGAGTTGAAATAAATTAATAAAGCGATATTATAAAGGAAATCGTTGCAGAGCTTCAATACGTCAAAGCACTTCACTACACCCACTTGGACTAGGTCTGATTATAATAGATAATTGTAAAACTGACGATAAAACTCATAAAAAATAAATAAAAATTCAACCTTAGTACACATTGCGTGATGAATTAATTGAGATCAGTGTGTTATTGAGGGATTGCCGATAAAATAAACTGTCTCGACGGAAGAAAAAAATTAGTTCATGTGAACGATTAAGGAGAATTTTTGAAACGGAACAAGACGAAGGGGAAAAATGAGAACAGAAAAACGCGTGTGAAACGGAATTACGGCAAATCGTGGAAAAGTTACAATTACACACCTTTTACAACAATTAAAACTAACAATGGAAGTTCACCGAGTAGGTCGTGATAACTTAACTACTACAAAACATCTGTTACGAAATTCCTTTAGGGTCTAAAAGCAGAACAAATCCATCGAAGTCGGAGGAAGATAATAGAAAGTAAATCGATCATTTAGCAGAGATTATTCTTAATCCAAAACAAATGTATATATATATATATATATATATATATATATATATATATATATATATATATATATATATATATATAGCAGATTAAATCAATGATTAATTTTAATTTATTGGGCACCGATAAGTAAAGTTTTAAATTAATCCATTAAAATCATTATTATATGTTTAAAACTGGTACAGTATTAAAGTCATAAATATTCATTATGTATCATAATTGCATTCAATTTTAAAACACACAAAGTCTACATATTTAGCAAAAGAAAAGTGAAAATAATTGTAAACAATCTAAGGCGGAAATTAATTATAAAACAATAATCGATTGATTGACATTTTGAATGTGAAAAATTCATTCATTCCTGTCGCTATTATGACTCAAGTCAGAATAATTATTTTATGATATTGTAACGCTTTAATAAATATTATTGTGTGAATAATTTCAAAATAATTTCATGTATGTATTATATAACAAATGTTTGATGATTCAGATTAATCGTATCAATTTATCACAACGGGTTGATATTCAATGGAAATGAATTATTACAAGAAGTAAACAATGTTATGTTCGAAAGAATTACATAACATTATAATTGGGACCAAAATACTCCATTTAATTATTTTTTCCTAAATAACTTCCAAAACAACAGTTGGACGAGAAGCAAAACTGTTTAATTTCAACATATTATACATCTTATTCGAAGCGCAACGACTTGAATGCTCCACTTCCTAGAGGATCTTTATATGTATAAACTGTATTTTATTAATTATTGTTATATAAAAAAAACGATGCGTGTAGAAAAATTCAAGTCTGATAGTTTCGCTTAGGGAAATTTTGGATTTCATTGTTTTAACGCCCTTAATTTTTTTTAAACCCTTCATCATAAATTTCTCACTTAAGGAACCAATATTTCAAAGACTCTTACTAACCTCAATATTCCATCTTGTAGTTACATTTAATTATTTTTTCACAAGGTTATTCCTCTTTAGGTGCATTATTTGAATTGACTCTCCATTTTAATAATTGTACAGAATAAATGAGTGTATTTAACTAATGTTTTACACGAATTTACATGACCATGAAGTTACCGGGTCTAATTTATGTAGTTTTTCTTCTTGCTTAAACCAACACCTTCTTCACTGAATATAGAAGGCATTGCTTTAACACGTTGACTGCTGATTACGCCCAAGGGCGGCAGTTCGTACATTCGCTCCACGCTGACTTACGCCCATGGGCTGCGATACAAAAATGTTCAAAATAGAAGCGACTTCACGTTCTTTGGTCAAAATATTAGCATTGTTAGGAATATAACGTTAGATTCATGTTTAAATTTAAAGAAAGTCCTGTTAAATATTTGATATATTGTCTCAATTGTCACTAACGAGATTATATGTATATTATTAAATTGCACTTGAATGAAACAAAATGTATTTAATGAATTTCAATATCAAACTAATTCAAAACCGATTTTTTTCGTACATATATTTTTTGATACTCGAATGACATTTTTATGACAAATAGAGCGCATCGGATCAAAATCGATCACTGTTGAAATTACATATACATATTATAACAGGAAAAATATTATATTGGATGGAAAATTAGATTTCTAAGACACCGCATGCGAATATTATTTATTCTCAGTTGAAAGTGACAATCGCTTAATTTTTGTAGAATTGCAGATTAAGGTGACCATTTTCATATTTGAGAGAGTGACGTCTGATTTCTCTTTCTTTGAAACGAGCGCGTTTTATTAAAATGCGTATGAAAGGGAAATCTATTTACGAAATATAATATCCCTGTATGAATAATTAACATTTAACATTATTATAGCACATGGAGCATTGGTTTGAAAGCGTGTAAAATGATACGAGTTTGGTCAATCGTGTGGTTGAGATTATAATATCGAGGATATCAATTTATTTACATATATGGCAACTTTTCTACCGGCGATTTTGTACTAAATATTATGTTAAGATATCGTAATAATATTAACAAATCGTTAGCGTGTTGGATTTAAATGCTTGTGTAATAAAATTTACAAAAGGGATCGCTGAGAAGCGGAAGTCGAATAAAATAATTATACACTATACAGTTTTATTCTCCAATTTCATATGTTAATAATTTCGTCACTATAATAATTGTAAATTATAATAAATACTCTGAAATCAGGGAATTAAGTCTTGGTTTAAATAGCATTGGTTTACTCATTGAGAAATATCATTAAAAATATGTTTTATTTCAATTCAATCATATCATGCTTTAAAAATCACCAGGGGTGGATTTTGTCTCGGTTGAAATAATATAATGAAAAAATTAATGAAGGTTTTTTTTTGTATACCCCCGAATATTCCCTTCAAGTTGACATAATGATCCTGTATTTTATTAATAATATATCGATTTATGGTTTATCTATTTATATACACCCCGAGGGAGGAAGAGTGTTAATTAATTGTCTGTCAGTGATCTTAACTATTACTAGTTACATAAGTCACCGACAGAGCGGCTCTGTTTGACTTAATAATCTACTTACTACTTTACAATCCAGGAAATCAGAGTAAACCTGTATCAAGATGGTCCATCGTGATTTTATTAATATTATTCCCGATCTCTCAGTTGTAATAACCGATCAAATAATTTTTATTAATTTTTAACTTGAACCCATGACTACAGTATTTATAACCATATGTTTTTAATATTCCCGATTTATCAATCACAATAAGCTATCAAACTAATTAAATTATTGTGTTTTTTTTAAATATTTATCCGATTAAATGAATTAGCCATTCAAGTATTTGGAATTGCATATTTAAACGCGATTTGGATGTAACATTTAATAAATTTACTCACAATTAAAAATATTGTTTGTAATATTTTGGGATGTTAAAAATAACAATTATATGCGTATTATAACGAAACAGTTATTGAATATGAAATGCTTTGTTGATTCATATTAGGCTTAGTTGTACCGTTGTTGTTCATAGCTCACGTCACATATACCCACATTTTCCCCCTTATTGCACATTTGGTTCTAATAACAGTTACTTGGAAGATTACCCAATGGATTAAATATACAAAAAAGTTATATTAGATAGATTTGAGAGGCCGGAAAATATTATAAATCACAGAGCACAAAGAGGTGTCATGAAAACAAAGATTTTCCAATCAGAGTGTAACGAAGGGTGATCGTATCTTGAACTGTTGTAATTAAGCATTCTCTAACAAAGTGATAACCTGCTTTTTAATTAGTTTGTGGAGAGAAATACTGACTAGAATTAGAATTAGGGTAGATATAGAGGTTTTTTTAATTAATAAAATAGAGAAAACAGTTCTCTGGAATACCAGAGAACTTACTTATCTCTAATGGAGCCTTTTTAGAGTTTTTTTTAGACACAGAAATGTGTTTTTGTCTGTGATCTTAACTATTACTAGTTCTTACTTATAATCACCTCAGTATTTACCTTACAATCTAAGAAATCAGAGTAAACCTGGATCAAGACGATCCATCGCGATTTTATTAATATTATTCCCGATCTCCCAGTCGTAATAATCGATCAAATCAATTAAAATAAAATGATTCCAGCGAGATTTGAACCCACGACCGCAGTATTTGTAGACACACGTCTTATACTCTGAGCTATTACGCTAGAATCTTATAAGTTAAGGCATTGTTTGTTAATGATGAGTATTTTATTGGAAATGTTTTTTCTTAAACATAATGCGTTTTCTAATAATTTGACCAAAGATAGATATTATTTATAGAATTGTAGAAAATGTTTATTTATGACGCAAGCAAGTATTTTTGGGCCGTATTCAACATAATATTGTGTTAGTGTGTTGTGTGTGTAAGAATAGTCTAGAGCTTAGTAGTATTGGTGTAAACGCATACGCACCGCACGCACACACTATCATTATTCATTACACTATTATGTAAATTGAATATAGCCCTTTCAGTCTTTGGAGATAAGTATATTGCAATATACATACATATGTTTATAATTAAAAAAAATCATTTTTAAACAAAAAATATATCAATTTTTCCTCCCTTATTAACTATAAATACATACACAAGGCGTTGAAGTTATTATATCGTATTTATAAATTATATTTAATTGATTGTATTCACACTCGTACATCATAATAAGTGGGCCACTTGATGTTCACAACAAAAAGGGACCAGTTTGTTACTTTTCCCCCTTTTTTTCACAAAACCAGTCCGGCATAATAATTCTCATTCGGGAGAAAACGACTCACCTGTAGTATTTAAAAGTGAATCTCAGTCGATTAGCTTAAGAACTTGGCAAGGAGAAAAGTGTAGACACATTTAGCTACCGAGATGATGGACACAAAATGGTAAAACTTGCTTTGAAAGTGCTGAGAGATCACAGGAGAAATGTAAGTAAGTAACACACATTTTTAATTGCAAACCGATTAAGAATTAAAGTATAATCACAAATGGATCAAAAGGTAGTTAAGAGTGTATTTTAGAGGATCGCAATAACAAAGTCCGTATTGTTGACATCGTTGTTTCGATGAGGTCACGCTTTCTCTTTATCTTGTAATAAAAATATTCAACCGATCTCTTTGCAAATAAATAAAAAACCATTCCATATTACAGTAAAATCACGATTATTCAACTATCGTGCTCTCAATGTATACCACTTAGACATAAAGTTCTGTTTTAAGACTGTCTGAAAATCGCAACATGATCACGAATATAGTCGTTTAATTTTCAGAGATTGCTTTAAAAAACATCGCAATGCTGACAATGAGAGATCGCTTTTTTTAACGGAATGTTAAATTGACGCAGAAAAAACCCATCGCAATATTTATTATATAACAGCGAGAGTAATGTAGCAATTTATCGGTTATTACAACAATCGACTTTAGAAAGGAAGTATTTGAGAACGGTAATAATTTAATAAATATGTATAATATATACTACTTCTATATTAACAGATTAAATCCCAAACGGGGTGAATTAATTTAAAAAATAATTGGGTTGTAATATTATATAGGTACACACACTGTTTTTATATATATCCCGAATAATAAATTGTGTTAGCCAATTAGCAACCATTATTTACAGATCTTTTAATTGAAAATTAAATTTGAAAAAAAATATTTTTGATAAATACTACACAATTTAGCCCCAACTATTTCAATTCAATTAATTTTCATAAGCTTTGAATATATAGTTATGTAATTTATTTATACTTTAAGCTCATTGGCCTTTTCATTTCTCATCAACAATCGAATCTTTAACGATGTTTTGCAAAGCGTCGTAATGTGTTTTTGATAATTTCAACATTAATAGCTGAGAAAATGTATACAATAATTGCTTATTTTAGTTCGTAATCCAGACATACATGGTTCGCCATTTATATAATTTAATTATTGAGATATTTCGCCAAGAGTTAGTTGATTTTTCACACGGGTATTTGCTAAATTTATTAAATGACTAGAGTGTATAACTTCTCACGTTATGTGTATTCAGTGCTTAGTTACGTGAAAGTAAGTATGCAATGAAATAATATCAAAGCATTTTGTATACAATCTTATTTAACTACATTTATTTATCAATTATAAACATCAGAATTTAATTATTAATAAATCAGATCAATACATCTTATTGAAAACTATATATTATTAAGCTGTTGCGTCCAATGATCTTTTATCTATAGAAGTGTCATGCGTATTGTTTTCATACGTTGGAATTTGACCAGAACTACAACATGCTCATATTATACATATACTTCACACATTGCGGGCTGTGGTCACCTGCAATACTGTAGACCCTAAAAACAGACACTCGAGAGCAAAAAGACTTTTCTTACAACAACACGCGAAATGAACATGTAAATTGTTTATATAGTGACATATGATTTATTCTTGACTATATCAAGCAAGTTTTAATGACTATATTAAGTGAAAGACGATGTAATATTATTAGAAAGATCGACAAGTGACACATAAATAGTACGAACTTTAAAAGCAGCACCCTAAGCGGCTGTCATACGAAACCTTTGGCGACAAATTCATCTTTGTTTCCCATATTTTTGTCGTATTTTATAATATTATTGGCACCTTTAATAAATAATTTATAAAAATCATTGGGGTTAAGACACAATTATGAAGATTAATCATTGATCTGTTTTAATTTAATGCGCATGTAAATAGTTTACATAATGACAAATTATTTGTCGTTGAATATATAAAGCAACTTTTTTTTTTAAGCAATTACACATAGTAAGTGAAAGATGGTGTATTATTATTAAAAAGTTACAGATTAACAATACGGGGGGTAAAAGCAGCGCTCCAAGCGGCTGTTATACGAAACCTTTGGTGATAAATTCACCTTTGTCTTTCGTAAAGTATTATTGGCACCTTTATATTTATGAGCTCATTGGTTGCGTTAAAGTGAGATTTCCTCTAAATATCGCAATAAACAGGATTTAGAAGATTGCAGAGGTGGAATGGAAAGAAAAACGCATTTTTCCATGTAAAAAAGCGAAACTTGGATTAACATTTTTCCTATTTAACATTGTAAGTCACGTCCGGCGGACATTGGTTGAAAGTAAAAGCAAATATTTTACATTAGAAAACTAGCATTCAAGTATGATAAATAAATTCATATTAAAAATGAACGTATGTGACTTGTGTGTTATATTAAAGCGCACACAATTTCACAACAATTAGATACAATGAATAGACACACTTATTTCAAAATAAATATTGGTATAAGAAAACAGAGTGTGGGCGATTTGCGAATCGTAAAAACAGACTAACCTCATTACGTCTGATCTCTATCGAATATTCCTCTTAGAACAATGTACAAATTATGATCTTCATTTACAGAGACCGGCGACTTTTCACGGTGTTCTTAAATTATGTACAATGTGTGAGAAGTATAATAGTTTTGTTACCGTTAATTTTGTCATAAAAAGTCAGTAATAAGGTGAAAGTGGAGTCTTCGAACCGTGGTCGAAGTCATTCTGTGATGTCATTGTGCATACAAAACAACTAAACTAAAGACAATGCCCGAAAACAATTTACAGAGTATCGACTTCGTGGGAACAAACACGACGGAATAGAAATCTTCCATTGACAATATGCAAAAAAATAACAAATATTCATAACGATTATTGAGATTCACGTAATTAAAACACGACGATTAGGTACAAAAAAAAAGAAACAAAAGCCTCATGTTTCAATATAATTTAATTCAAGTAACACATCATTTTCAATATAACAGTCGGTTACACAATTATTATTTTATCTATTGCTAAATAAAATATTACCCTGTCTTTTTGGACGATAATTATATTAATGCAAGGGTAATTTTAATTGAAATTTTCAATTTGTTAGTGTTTTTTTTATGTTCTGCTTGGTTTTTTAATAGGAAGGTTATATTTGAGTTTTGATTTCATTCTTGCTTTAAAGTGTTTTTTTTATCGATTAGAACAAATTTTTTATTTTGAAAAATGTGGAATTTTTGCGTATTATTTAATTAAATACATCTAAAAATATTTTGAATTTATTTAATATTTTCAATCAATATTGTTTGTAGATGCTCAGCTTTGTTTTTAATACGAAGATAATAAGTTGTTTGTTTTTTCATTCGAAACAAGTTTGAATTTTTTTATTAAAATTATTAATAAAATAATATAATACGGTTTTCATACGATTACAACACTCATCACAATATTTAAATAGCGAGTCTCCCGATAAATACTGTTTTTTGATTATTGTCATTTATTATGCATTATCTCTATTATTATTATGAAATCAAGATTTTAGATTTTCGAGATTTTAGATGTGTATTAATTGTAGTAAAATAATTATATGAAATATTATTCTTCCATCTGGAAAAACTGATGGTAGATTGATGGATCTGCACAAAAATATAACATAAACACACCTTAGACAATTATATTTATTATACTATATTTAAATTTATACTTAGGACCACAATAAGCTGAACTACATCTACAATTTTTTGTTGTGTATATATCCATATAAAATTGTATTAATATTAAACCGTTACCGAATATAAGAATGCCAGATAACAGGATGTATAAATATCAAGATGGCGGACAAGGCAGAGGAGTCTGAGTGAGACAATTAGTGTTGCCTTCGTCAAACTTATCTGATTTATACGTCATCTTTATATGTATTATTCACTTATCCGGCCTTGTAATATTGGTAGTGTCGATTAATTAAAAAAAATCTCAAAAAAAAACCAATATCATTATCATCATCATCACAAGCACTCTAGTTATTCATACCTTAACTCCTAACTATCTTAACTCATCCCCCTATCCCCCCTTACCTAGGTCTACCCTATCTTCTCTTACCCTATGGCTTGCAAGAACTTAATACAATCCTCGAAATCGAGATCAAACATATACAATTTTTTTTATAAATATGTGTGATGTGTAAACTATTGGATATCTTAATATTTAACTAGCTTAATAGGAATGCACGAAAAGTACTTCAAACATAATTTTATCATTAAAATAGGTTACACTATAGCTTTGTTATATAATATTACTTCAGAATGTGAACCTAAAATAATCTCTACACAATATTTTGGATAACTATGCAAGGTAATTTTAATTTAATCGCCGAATATTTGTTAATTCTATAAAATATATGTAATTCCATTGTTATTTCACACGATTGTGTACTTAGAAGAGTTAATAAGGAAATGTCAATGTCGCTTCGACAGGTATTTAATTCCCACACGTTTATTCTTCAAACTACAGTTACATGAAACAAACCTGTAAATAAGTGTAAAATACAATGTGATAATGTATTTGCATAACAGACGATAGAGATAAACGTGTGAATAGAATATTAATAATAAACCTTCAAATAGAACCGATATTGAGTTACAAATGGGACAACCTTTAAATAATAAAATCAACTGTACATGCGGGCTTTCTCATCTACAAGGTTTTTGAACTTTAATATTAAATATCTCAAACGCATTAAAAAGAACCGTTTTGTAATTCAATATAAATAACTTCACACGGGATATGAAAAAAGCACGCGTTTGAGAAAACATAACTAGATAATGATTTCAAAAATAACTCACAGTCTCCAAAGCAAAAGAAGAAGAATTATTTGCAAACAAAAAATAGACAAATTAAGTCTCCAATATCGAAAGTCATTATATTCTTTTCATAAGTACAGACAAAAAAATAGAATCATTAATTATGGGTGAAATTTCACAACTAATGCAGAATATTCTTTGAACACAAAGAAATACATCAATGAGTTTTGAAATTTACTTAATGGGAAACAAAAACGCCAGAATGGTTAAATAGTATTGGTGTTATTAATATTACATTTAAGAATTGGTGTTGGTGAAAGTCTTGAGATTTGTAATGTGAGAATTGATTGTTTTTAAGTCTTTTCAATACACAATCAAATAGACAATAATCACAGGAAGTGTTTTTAAAGAAAACAAAATTTAATGACTATATTTTTCCCAGAAAATTATTAAAAAGAGCGTTTACGAAGCGGAAAATGTAATTATTAAACCGACATTGCAGGGATTTGTATGCGTTTTTTTTCAAGGATATTAAAAATAAATCAACCGTATATTTAATTGGTTATTATTACGTATTATACAAGTGTACAGTAATTATTCTAAAATTTTAAATAAAACCTAAAATAATAAATGAATACGGGAAAATTATAGATATACTATACTATTTATTAAATTGTCATGGTTACTATTAGAAGATTTTGACGTATCTGCAGTATATCGTTTTTTTATATGTATTATTATTATTACAGAATTGATGTGAATCATTTTACTTAATATTTTTTCAGGTGGCATTCCTGAAAACGTCATGCGTTTATTTGTGCAGTTTGTTCTTTGTTCAGCATCATGAACAAACATTGACTCGTTGTTTTATCATTTGCACAATTTGAATTGCAAATCAAAAACATAAAAAACGAGAGCATTATGTTAGAATTTTATGTATAGGGTTTTTCCAGCATACAATAATTTGAAAACATTATAAAAAATTTCCACCCAACCATGAAACTTCAAATTTGTATTGACACGTCTTATATAAGAATTTTCTAATAATAAACTTTCGGACAGAGCGTTTTAAAATAATTTTTATGTAGGGCAAATGACACAGTCGATAGGATTCCAAAAATCTCATATTTTATGGATTAAAATGTGTTTTACGAGTCATTGATGAAAAAGTGCCGTGACCGCATTTTTTTCAAAATGATTTATACTTTTGTTGTTCTCTTTACCCGTCTTCGTTTTTATAAATTCAATTAACTTGATGATTTGGAAAATTAACACAAATGTAAATTTACAAATATATATACAGTAACGATTAAACAAGGGCCTTGAAAATTAATTGGGTTATATTTAATACGATTTACATGCTAGATTAAAAAAAATCGCCATTCAAAAAATTTCGTTAGAGTTTGTTTGTAAAGTATTTTTTGAATCTATTGATAAGTTCGTCGTTTTTATTCTCAACTCTTCTCCTTATTTTTTCTACATTTATTTAAGAAATATTTTTTCATTATATTATATTAAATCTATACTAACCACTCATATTTTAAAACATACTCCTATAAAGAAAATTCAACTCATCAAATACACAAAACGTGTTATTAATCTGTAAATGTTCATTATGATAAAAAACTGATATTTACAAAAATATTATAATAAACTTCATTACGATAAAACTCATTGCAAATGAATTGTTTTTTTCGACTAGATTTATTTTATAGTTTTAATTATTAGGTCAATGGCGTGGGTGTAGGTGAAAATCGCACGTTAAATGAATGCGTAATGAACCAAGCCTTTATTCATACAATTACATAGAAACGTAATGGATATAAAAATAAATAAATATTATTATTGTCATATTAAATAGAAATATATATATATGTATATTTGTGTGGGCATAAACGAAGCAGAACCGTTCCACGAAGAGTCGATGACTTCTCTGATAAGGAGACACGACACATACAACATTTTATATATATATTTAAGATTTATGCTATGTTAAATAGAGGATATATCAATTATCCAGTCTTAAATTAACGTGACATGGATGTAGAAAATAAAAGGGCTTTTTTATCACGTATTTATTATTATATAACTAACAATTTTATATATTAATATGCGACAGTTGAGCAACTTTATAGAGATTATATAAAGCAACACAATACTAGAATACAAATTTGGTGTTTTCGCAAAAACCGGTCACGATTCTATTTAACATACGTGGCTTGTAAAAAGACGGACGATCTTTAATAATAAAAATACAGGAAGCTATTATAAGTGGAAAATAAATCGATTATGGATACATTTTAAATTAAAATAATATATTATTAAAAAAACGGGGTGTAACATTTGTATTCTGTTGGTCATATTATGAGATCATCAGACTCTGTGACCTCACATTCGTGACTCAGTGTAGGAGGATCCAACTCCTTTTTATTTACAAATAAAATATCATTTATTTGGAAAGAATTTTATTCAAAACGATAATTATAAATGTGAGGTTTTAAGCGTTTCGACGCGTTGAACTCGCTGAGAAAATATATCTTGATTTTTTTTTGAAATCCGGATATAATTAAGAAATCCAAAATAGTAGATCAATCCGATGTGTCAATCAATACAAAAATATGATCATTAGAGCCTACCATGTATAGAGGGTTGAAATGTGGGCGGTTAGGTTACAAAAATTGATATGAATTTGCTAACTATTAGATATTTAATAGAAAACAAGGTCGTATTGAAGCGAATCAACTTTCTTTTATACATCACAATAGAATCTCTCAACTGTGAACTTGTACGCGTGGATCGTTTTATCCGACAATAACTACATATTCATCCTATTTTCAATAAACAATTCTAAAGTACTTAATGACCCTACGACCTATGGTCTTGAGAGAATTTCTAAGTACATACTCGTCTGTCTAGGATGCGAAAGTGAATAGAAAACCTGGAGTTCAGATGTCGTTTTATTACTTCAAATATTTTTTAATAATAATTCTAATACTTGAAGGCAAAAAATAACACTATTGCTAATTTGGTGTTTGGGTTTCTTAATAAATATAATGCACGCCTCTGTTCAATATGCGTGATTCACCAGTCCGTAGGCAAAAACTACTCCTTCATAAATAAAAACACAGAAGACGCGACTGTATTATTTTAAAAATATTCATTTTAACCTTTAAATAAATATACATGTTTGTTGAGAAGCAACACATCGATGATGACATCTAATCATAGTGTCAATATTTATGAGAACTGTGAACAATAGAAGTATGAACATCCATTGAAAGGTTCTAATGATTGGAAGTTACAAAATATCTACAGATATCATATATTTTTAAATACATTGTCACGTCATCTTCTTATGACTCATATAACAACAGAACTTTCCCATCTTGCTATATATAATATATTTTAAATATGTATGTATATTCACACTTATTTTCAAATGAATATTATTAGGAGTGTTCGTAAATAGCTTCATATTAATAATAATATTATTTAGGTTTACAGTTGCTCTATATAATAACCAGAAGTAATTCCCCACAGTGAATATAATAGAAATAACAATATTACACTCGCATAATTTATCTCATATATGGTGAAAATAACGTCATATTATGTCGTATGTAAGTCACGAAGAGTCACCAGTTTTCCCCTTATTTTTCACCGAGCTCTTTGTTCTTTGACATGCCACAATATCATATAATTTGCACAATTAGATCCGGCAGTTTCATATTGTTTGCAAAGAACAGGTCCTTGACAACATTTCTTAACAATTCTGTAGACATGACCGTATACAAACGGCGGATTTAGATCAGAATTTCAAATCAAACCTTGGATATTGAGTGAGCGAATGTTTAAAATAAAATCTATGGAGAAGTTATATAAGATTGGGATTTATTTGAATAATATTCGTGTTTTTGTATTCAAGCGAACGACCATTGCCATTATGGTCATCATCAAACACCCACCCGTTGAAACCACAAGCTAAAAATATCAATAAATCAGCTCTATACATATAGAATAGTCAAATATTATTCACACTCTAAGACATTTATATAATCTTGCAAAAAATATACCGTCGGCTTTATATTATATTTCCCAACTTCAAAGTATAGGTTCAATGGTATTTATAATACAATTTATCCACTGGTATTGAATGTAATGTTTAGTAATTATCATATCTATCTCAACAAAGGAAACTGCCAAGGACGTAGTGTTGTCGAACCTCGCCGGTCACTAACGTCTCACACAATAATACTATAAAGTATAAAAAATAGATCACACAGCCTCTAATTTTGATAGAATATAAGAAAAATACGTTATTAGTTTGATGTCCATGGTTGCACAATTAATTCGTAAAAATCTGATTGAGTATAATTATTTTAATAACACTGGATCACGGCCAACATACAAATCTACTATTCGAAGGCAAAACGGATATCACGTGTTGAAATAAATCAAAATACACAGAAATAACATATTGTTATCAAATTTCAACATTTATTATTATTAAATAAAAAAGTCTTACATCTATTTAAGAAAAAACATATGTAGTAGATAATAGATGTTATTATAATTATTGATCAGAAGATGGTTAATTTTATATACTGAGTGGAGTTTTAATCATTGGGAATATTTAAGTAGGATAAAATATCAAAACCGATATTTTGATAGCCAACCTTTTTTTATCAAAACAGATTTATATAAACAGTATAATATAAAGCATTCTAAATAATACTACAAAACAATGCCTAGTCGATAAAAGATTATTGGCCGTGTTCAATATAATAGTGTAATGAGAGGTGTGCGTGCGGTGCGTATGCGTGTATAGAAATAATACAAAGCTATAGTCGGCCAGCCCTATTCGTATACGCTCCAATACTATCAGTCCTAGCACGACTCAATAACACATCCTAAGACAATACAACATCTGAGAACAGAAGAAGTTTGAATATGATTAAATTTTTTATATGAATATAGGGTATATTTGGGCAGATATGTACATTTAATTGGATGGAAATAATATTATATAAAAAAATATTTTTAATATTTTATCAAACCCAATTAAAGCTACGGTTTCCTAGGCGTGCGGTGCCGTAAAGACGGTAGTATAGTTGATTTGTTGTACGTTAGGTTAGTTTTTTTATCAGTAAATGCCTCACCTGAGCCTTGAATGAGGTATTTATCAATAGAAAACCAATCAACAGTACACCAAAATACTTCTGTCTTTACAGTGTGCGTTTACAACACCGCAAGTCTAGGAAACCGTAACTTAAAGTGTCCGTGGCTGCCCAAATCTCCCATATATTTTTATATCGTATTCAAGCTTCTTCTCAGATATTATATGGTCTTAATATTTTATTGGTTAGGCATTTACTGGTTAAATAATGGTGGCATAAAATGGTTAATTAAAATGAGTATTTATTTTCTGTGATGGCAACAAAGAAGTCTTGTTTGTTATCTTCTTGCAAGTCTTTCAATGTCGCAATATCTAACTCTTTCATTGGTCTACTGATCACAGCACGGATGTGTCTTATGGCTCAGTGCGCAGGACCTGGAATAACGGAAGACCATCTCTTCAACAAAAAGAAAAAAAATAAATAAAAAATAAAGTGATGGCTTCGCTTTTTCATAAACGACTCGTGCCGTAATCACTCACGGAGATGTCACAGAATAAATCGACTGCTCCAGCGTATAATATCGTAAGTGCAAAAAAATTATGTGTGCTCTTAAGTCTTTATAGAACTGAGCCACATATTCAATCTGGTAACACTGCCTATCACGTGTCACTCGGATAAAATATAACAATTTACGATTGAATACCTTCTATTGACAGATACATGAAATGTGTAATAGATAATGGATGAATCTACATTAGTTGCCAGTCAAATAGGACTATTTTACTATTTCGAAAAAGTGCCACTTAATAGGTTAAATAATGATTGAAAATCAACATTTTTTGACGTTTCATACATTAGGAACCATACGGACGGTAATGAATTTGCGACGAAGCTCTACCACATCTCATACATATCTACAAATAAAAGTCTCACTACCAAAAATCCTATTCTATTTTGAATATATGGCTCAGTTTTATACAGACTTAAGAGCACACAGAATTTTAATGCTAGTACCCTGATACATTAAGGACTATTTTTCTACATATAGCGACTCTGTATATATTATATATTAAATGTATATGTATACTCTAAGGATGGTTGAGGGAAGGACCCATACAGACAGACATACAGGAATACATACAGACATATAACATACACACAGTTAGACAATTATATATATGTATACTCGATTTCACACATACAATATGTGGCTCATTTCCATAAAGACTTGCACTTACGATATTATACGCTGGAGGAGTCGAAATACAATATTGAATAGCCGAGGATTTCTGTTAGTAATTTATTTATGCAATCATGCAGACTTTCTAAGCTATAATGAAATATCAAATGTTTAATTTCACAGCTTATTATGGAGATACGAACATTGCGATGAAAATGTATGAAAAACCTACCTACCGCTGTTTTGAATTATGTCGGTTGCACGTTTCTGTTCTTATTATTTTATTTATTAACTAAACGATTCGGTAGCAATTCATTTTTTTTGCATAATGAATTATTAAACTGTTCACACAAATCTCGTCTCAGATTAAGATTATGGTCGGTGTAAGATAGTTTCTCACAATGACCGGATACTGAGGCTTTATGTATTCGAGAGGGGCGTTTGGTTTTTGCTATGCTTGAAAAAAATGAAAACTGCTATACACAATGAGCGATTGTGTTAAAAAGAGGAAGTAGTTATTTAAATGGACGACGACCCTTTTCGTGTACCCCTAACAACGATAATTCAATTTCCGTAACAGGAATTATGCGTATTTTAATGACCTGAACATTTATTTATCTAATATATATACATATAATTAATCATTAAAGGTAAGCATGAACCATCATCACCTTGCCATTACAGGAAAAACCTAATGCGATTCGGCAATGATGGACATTTGTCAGTAATATAGAAAAAAGGTGAGAAAAATGAAGAAACAGAAATATATAAGAAATACAACAAAAAATATAACATATTATAAAAAATATAGAGAACATCATGATTGCTTAAAGTTAAGGAATTCTTTCATACTTCTCATGAATGCACAGTGACGGAGTATGTTAGTATGGGTCCTAGGTGTTGCAAACAAGGAGTGAGAGCGACAGCGCGTATAATTCTCGGGAACAAACAACATATTGGTTAACAGAATTAAGCTAGCTTTATATATTAAAGATTAATTATAAATTTTTGTATTAAATCCTATTACAAAAGTGTTGCCAGTAATAAATGTGTAATGATTACATGCATTGATATCATAGTTTACAATGAATAAAAAGCATTTTAATTGAATTATACACATCGAGTGGTTTTAATAAATTACATCCAATACATACTTTCATTTTGTGTATTTGAAGTCATGCGCTAAAAGCATTGGCGGTCTTTTTGATCAGCTCAGGTTAAAATCCCGCTCAAGTAAAAAAATAGATTTAATCTGTTATTATGACTGGTAGATCAGGAATAATATTAATAAAATCCTAATCGATTGTCTTGAGCCAGGTTCACTTTCATTTTCTGGATTATAAGGTAAATAATGAGGCGATTATTAAGTTAGGCACAACCATTTTTTTAAAAAAACCATCTCCAAAATCCCTCTGGGTGGATGTATAAATATATTTTTTATAGTAAATATAAATAATCGTGTATATTCTGATTTCCTGGATTGTAAGATAAATACTGTTATGATTATTAAGTCCTGTGTATCTAGTAATAGTATAAGATCACCTAAAGACAGTTAATTAACACTTTGTTGTGTTTTTATAAAAAAGGCTCTCGAGGCGTATACATATAAAATGTATATTTTTAAGTTTCGCTTTATTAATAAATAATTAAACTGTATAAGTGTCATGAAAGCAACAGATATTTTTATTATTAATTATTGTGGAATAAGGGATGGATTGTTATTTTTACAGGTGTTGTATTAAATTTATAGTTTAAAAATATGTACCTGCCCTTAAAATATTCTTATTTAATTCAGATTGCATATCATACATTATTAAGTAGCTATCATAAGGACACTTGGTTTGTATATATGTCTTCAAATTATTGATTTAGAGAATACTCGATTCTAAATAATGCTTGTTACACATGATTTCTGTGAAATAATTCAAAATGTAAATGTGAAACGGTTGCGTGTGGCAGATGCGAGCCTTCAACCCTTTCGACAGATAACTGTCAATGGCACATGGCATAAACCAAACAAGCCGTTACTCTACTTGTTAAAATATTACAGTATCAGGAAGAGGAAGTTACGCTGCCAGGAACGATTGGAATACCTGGATGACA
Organism: Agraylea sexmaculata; assembly: GCA_022606485.1. Taxonomy (NCBI): domain Eukaryota; kingdom Metazoa; phylum Arthropoda; class Insecta; order Trichoptera; family Hydroptilidae; genus Agraylea; species Agraylea sexmaculata. The sequence goes on from JAGTTH010005381.1 coordinate 84,914, forward strand.
AATTCGTGAAGGATCTGCCGGAAGTTGTCCCATTTAAATGGATGACACTTCATTAATGATTTTACATTTATCTTGCAATGTGCTCCATTGATTAAATTCGGACCATCATGATTCAACAATTAAAACCTTTATTATACCGATTTATCTTCTTGAGGATATAAATTATGGATGCTTTTGAAAACACCGTGTGATAAAAACATAATATGGAATGACAATGGAAATATGCGTGGAAAGAAATGTGGTTACGCGATAACATCGATATATTAGCAGACCACATAGCTGGATGTTCAAATATCAATATGGCAGACCTAGTAGATGAATGTGACAGAGGCAGACTAATATCTTGCTCAGACTCGTCCACTTGGTCCGCCATCTTGATATTTATACATCCACTTGTATGTCCTGCGAATATATCGGTGATATCCGGTTACGTGAAATGCTTTAACCCAAACTGTTAAATTAATCAATTGCTTTATTACTGATTATTATTGAAGCAGAAAAATATTTCAAAATAAATAATATACATACATATATGTATATGTTTTTACAGGGTGGGCGTGAAATAGCTGAGAATATTTTAGGGGGTGGTAGGCTATCGTAAGAATAATTTTAAAAAAATATTAATAATATTATTAGTGATTTTGGAATCAAGTTTGGGTCACCATCTTGCAATCAACTGTTTTTCTGAAGTACTCAGTGACTGTTACGTGTATATTGTGTCTGTTATACGTAATTAATATTATTAATATTTTTTAATAATAATTAATTAAAAAAAAATTTTTTTCGATTATATTTACCACCCCCTAAAATATTCTCAGTTATTTCAAGTCCACTCTGTATATACGAATATATAAAATGTATCGAAAGAGAAGTTCTATATATTATATAAAAAAAACACATATTAATCAGTGAATTTAAACAGGATAGCATAATTTATTTTAAAATAGAACAGCGGAGTTCTTAAAAAGCTTTTTGAATGTTTATTTATTAGTTTTAAGTCATAGGCTTTAATTTAAATCATGCAATAATTATGTATACATAATTATTCAATACCTCATTTTATATGTATTTTTAATCTCAACATTCCAAACAAGTATATATAAAAGTATTCTTTCGGCATTTTCATCTTTGATCACGATAGTATTTATAAATTATAAAACACAATTGTGCTGCAAACGATGATTATGTTTTTATTCGTAATGAAATTCCCGTTATCATAAAATGGACGCCGACATTTTCCTTAATTGGATAAAGACGAAACGAAATCGAGAACGAATTTTTGCAACTTTGAATGAATGATGACCAGTTTCGACATTATTATTTTTTTTTAGAAAAGCATATCGATAATGATGGAAATGATTTTATAATACATATATCGAGGCCGCAGTTTCCGTATATTACGAATTAAATGTGTGAAAGGCAATTGAAGTCATTTCTATATACACTGTACAATTTCGAGAATGAATGCAAAAATATTAAAAACTTACTCATCCCGAATGCTTGTGTAATAAATGATAAATGAATTACCTGTAACAAAAAAAATAATGATTAAATTGCTATAAAAAATAATTATTTGAAATTTCGCTATAAACGAAAGTAAAGCCGATGCATTTAAATGCTCAAAATATTTTCATGATGGGTGAAAAAATTTAGTAATAACAAACTCACGAATCGCGAGTAAAAAGTATGGCAATTCAAAACGTGACGATTTTAAATCACTTCTAATGTGTACTTCTCAATTTTTAAATGGCACATATACATTAGAATGCGATTGATTCTGAGTAAATAATTTAAAATATTAATAGTCAACCCAAAACAGCATCATTATTTATTTGAAATTAAATAAAGAGCAACAGAAAATACAATTTTTGAAAACATAAAGTGAAAGTGCATTGGACAATCATGAGGCCGATTATTTCAGAATGATGTGACGATAAAAAGTAGGTTACATTTCAACATATGACAATATTAAAAGCAGATGCTTTTATATTTTAACATTTTGAAGAGAGAAAAAAAAACTACGGCAGATGTTTAAAAACAAGTGAGAATGTATTCCTAAAAAATTTGTATCTTTAAATTATAATTTCGGGTAAATTAAGAAATATTTACCTTATTACGCTTTCACACTACCGAATAAATGGTTTAATGGTCGTTAAATTTCTCTGTAGAGAATTATATGATATCCGTTAATAAAAATATAAATATCCCCACACTTAATATTAGATTAGGCTATAAAAATCAACGAGTGAGAGTGAATGAATCCGATAAACAATTGATAATTCAAAGACTTTTTTATATTTATATAAATACACTTTTAAGGACAATGATAGAAATTCGGATTTAAATGTATATCATTTATAAATGTATCACAATTTATATAATTTTTAATTTAGTCTGCAGCCAAGAACTTTTTATTTTAAAACATTGTCTAGTTATGTTTTTGTACAAAAATAGGTATTGCAGTTAAATTTTAGAAGCATTTATGAAAGATTAATTTTAATGCTTTCACTTTTAAATACCTCGTTTATATTTTCTAATGAGATAACAATCATCAACCATTATTAAAATGATTTGTACATTACTCCAAATCTAAATAATATTTATTTCTGTATCAAATTTAATGGCTGAATATGTAAACTACAGAATAAGTAACGATCGGTATGGGTTTCAAAAGGAAAGGATGATTGTAAGTACATATTAATTTTGAGGAGAAAGCTGTACTAGTTACTAGTTAGGAAAATATAAACATCAATAATTAGGCTTGAGATATGTATTAAAATGAGCACGATACGAATATAGTTATAATGTGAAAATTAATATTTAAAAAACGATAAAAATGTAGACTAGGAGTTTGTAAGGCTTCTCAGCATATGCTTATAGTATTTTTGTCCATGATTCTGAAAAGTGCCTAACAACACGCCAACTAACTAAGGTTAAAAATCAATAGGGTTAAAGAAACGCCCTGACCTGAATTCTGAGGTTACAGGCTGAAAACCTGTTAAAAACAATACAAAAATTGTATATATTTAATTCAATCTACATTTTAAAAAATCGACATGAAGAAGTGGTATAAAATTTAAATATTTTTTGTAACAATATACGCCATTGTTCTATTAGAGGTCATCATTATTTTTTCGGAAAATCATTTTGTTCCGGTTCGTTCCCGATTTAATACTTGTTTATTGTTCTCGTTTTTAAAAATTCAAAGAGTTGATCAAAATGAGTGTCCAAAGGCAGATTAAGTAAGCGTCTCCGCCGAAAGTGAGTTCGACCTTCGTTTAACCAAAACCAAGGTAAAATGCAAAATTAGATCCATTCTTTTGTAGTATGAATGGCCTTTTGGATTTTAATTGGACCGATGTACACTAAGTATTATATGAAAGTTTATATTATATTGATCGATTTAAAATATCTCAGGAAATGCTGTTCGAAAAGCTGCGTTATCTAAAACACACACTCAATAAAAATAATTTCCTCTATAGATAAAATTTTATAATAGCCGCAAAACTTCAATGAAGCATTTGTATTAACGATTTAATGGTACGACTTCCTCTTTATTTATTGGTTAAGTTACGATATACATTTTAAATCAAATGCGTCATTGATGAGCATTTTTTATGAATGATCACGATTCATGAACAAAAAACCATCGCTACAAAATCATAATATAATTGACATCATTCAATATGAATACAAATAGTGAATGAAATAAGTTATAATATGAATGATGACGTAAATTAAAATTCATTTTATGTTGGATTCATAATTTGTTTTTAACGATCTAATCGTAACACAAGTAAATAAAAAGACTGGCATTTAGAATAAAGTTCAAATATTCTCGATCAAACCTTGCACAATTTACTTTTGTAATAAAAATATAATGGATATGCTCTAAATCAATTGTGAATTAATAAATAAACAATTAATGCTTTGAAATACCATACACGTTTGAAAATAAATTATATATTTTTTTTATAAAGATAACGAGCATCACCATCACGACTGAGAACAGACAAAGGCCGTTTCTTGAATCATATAGTTAGATTTGAATTTATTTATATATATAAGAAATATACGAAATAAATATTTAATCTGATGATGATGATTCGGGGAAAATTACTATAAATGAAATTATACTGAAATATGTTTACGTGTAACTTTTAGAAGGGTGACTAAATTTACAAGATAATTTAAATCAACCTGAATAAAATATATAAATATCAGCGAATAAATGGGTTGGGCTTTCAGTATAAGTTTAACTAAGTAAAAAAAACCAATGATTTATTCAGTTTTATATAATCATGTATGTGGATTTGTGAATAATTGAATCAAATCCATTGTAAAGGTGAAATATGAAGTCATAGTCGAATATAGAAAGAGAGACTTATGGCAACTGTAGATCACGTCTGATGATATCACACCAAGTCACGCTATCCTCGAAGTCTTTCAGAGACCAGCTACTTGATATGTATTAATATATCATTTTATAATGAAGAAACTATTTATTATTCACATAACTTTTTATCACTCGAGGAATTGCAATCTGAAATGTGTAAATTACCGCACGAACACGAGATTCATCGTTGACCGCTCTTTCAAACTCGATGTAAAATAAATTATTTCCGATCACCATAGTAATTGATAAAAAGTATTTAGTAAGAATGCGAATAGAAAAATCCTTCGTTCGGTGAACGGACAAGACCTTCAAATGCCAATCGGCCAAAGATGACTCATTTAACATTGCGAATTACAAGAAAAAGGTTTATTTCGTTTCAATAATCCGAAATAAAATTTCATATTTTTGCTTTATACACGGAGTTCTAGAAGCTCAACCCAACCTACAATTTATAAATGCATTAGCCGGGATATGAAAATCAGTAGTCAAATGGATAGTCAATTAACTAAGGTAAAAATCAAATATATATACTATATTACTAATCTTTGGTTTTTTAGACGTCGACGCCGTAAACAGACACCGTAAAGACTGTAATAGATTTGCTTTGCTGTACTTTTGATCGGTTTTAAGATAAATAGTGCCTCGCTCGAGGCATTAGCTAACAAAAAACCGATCATAAGTGTAGCTAAGTAACTCTAATATCATATTTACGGTGATGTATGGCTGGGAATCCATTACTTTAAGACGGGAGTAGAATTGCTTTGCTATGCTCTTAGTCGGTTTTTTGGTCTATTAATGGCTCGCTCGAGGCTTAGACGAGGCATTAACCAGCAAACAGACAAACAACATAGTAAAATAGCTCTACTATAGTCTTTACGGTATATGTTTACGGCACCGTACGCATGGGAAACCATTTCATAAGACAATAATATAATTATTATAATTTGAAATCAAGCTATTAGTCATTTTTTATGGAACACCATTAATAATAAATAAATGTTGTAAATCCAACATACAATTATATTTGGAATCTGGGTATTTTTTACTAATGAGTAATGACAAATCGATGTTAGTCATCCAAGCAAGATACTGTTGTGACGTCTCTCCTAATTTATGAAAAAGATATATTTTGTATATAATAGGTATTTAAAATCCCATTCTAACTAAATCTAAAAACACTAAGAATCATACATGTGATTTGATTTATTCATACAATTATTTATATAATGTACTTTTTTGTGTTTAAAAAGCGAAATTTTTGGAAAACACTCGACGGAAGAGGAAACCACGCGTCCACAAATTGGGTCAGTGCATAATTCCAAAACGATTAAATTATAATTAATTAACAAAACATAATAAGCTCACGTGCACACTAATTTGTTATTAAATATTGTATAAATTATTATTTTTAATTGGCTGCTAAGGCGACGAACGAGTGAAATTGTTTAGATTTGCGACGAGCGAAAGCAGTTCTTCTCTGTGAACATTGAAAATAATTACTATTTTAAATTCCCCGCATTTTTATAAACGCACATCTACATTGCAACAAAAATAGAAATATTATTATAATTAAATAGTTAAATGTAACTAGGCCCAAGTTCGCGTTTCACAGTCGCATTGTTGTTGAGTAATTTACTACTTACGCATTTTAATACGTCACTTGGCACATTTTTTTTTACTATTTCGAAATTTAACAGTCATAATAGTTGATGAGTAAAATTTCAAATGAATAAAAAAAATTCATACATTTGTCACAGTGCAAATGATTGAACTTGTTCTCAATAGGCCTGCGGTCGATATAAATCAAACGAAGTATTTTATCGATAATTAAACAACATTTATTACAGGTAAAACGAAACAAATTACTTGGTAATGGATCAAGACAGAGAAGAAGTTTTTATAAATATATTTTTAGGTACCACGTTAAGGTTGTGAGGTTGTTTAGTTGTGAATATCCTTTGAATTAACTTAAAAAACATATATATGCAATTAAGTAGGTAAAAAATTTTCTTCATAAACACATTTTATATTTATCAATGTACAAAATGTCTGAATAATATACGACCATGAAGTCATTACTGTGTATGAATTTTTAAAATGTGCCCTTGTATTTCGATATCGTCTATGACCGTGAAACGTCTGTATGTTATCAATTTTTAAGTGCACTAAGATATTTTCAATTTTTTTCATATTTTAAATGAAGTTTAAATTAAATTAACAGCCGTAGGATACACATTTTTTCATATGTTATAAAATATATAATGGTTAGAGTGTATAAAATGATAGAGGAGAAATAAAACATGATAATCGATGGATTATTACAATACAATATACAAATTAATACAAAAACGTATCTATAAAATAACAGTTTAAAAGGAGAGAATCAAATATTTGTATGTCGTCATTCTAATATATACTATAATTGACTGAATATTTTGGTGCAAAAAAATAAATTTGCCTTTTATTTTATGTACACATTCATTATTAATATACCATATTAGCTTTTAAGATAAACGACATCTGATAATATCTGATACATATGGGTTTTGGGGTTATCGATGATGGCGAGTAAAACTTTATATATTATTTATCTCAAAAATGGATTTTTTGTAGATACGTCTTTATATTAATCACCCATCGTAATGAAACATTATCTAGGATAAATATTTTATTTTATTTTTCGATGACAACTAATATTATTCACATGGTAAGTCATAGATAAATATATACAGATTTAATGAAAAAGAATACCGATGGTTACTCTCAAGGATTGAATTTTTTACTGATTAAATTGTTATTGTAAACAATAAATTTCACATAACAATACAATATATGGAACAATCGATCATAGGAAAACTAAAAATATAAATATTGAGTTGTAAAGCTATTATATCTACAATTGTTAAACGCGTATGTTATATGACTGTTTGTACAGATCCATCAACCACCAGTGTTACCAGGTGTAAGAATAATATTTTATACAATTGATACATATCTAAAATCTCAAAACGATTTTTTAATGATAATAATATTAAATTAATTTCAAAATAATATTTTAATAATGCATAATAAATGATAATTATCAATAAAAACCCGTATTAAACTATTTAATTTATAATTTACTTTGTAAATTTTTAAAAAATACACCTAAATACCTTCTCAATGAAAAAATAAACAACTTATTACCGTCCTAGAAAACCAAGCAGAATAAAAAAAAACATTAAATTGAAAATTTCAATTAAAATTACCCTAGTATATTATAACAAGCATACTCGTAATATAAAATCCACCATATCAATGGCTTGTGCTATTAATTATCTACATAAATCTAGAATTAAAATTAAATTTCCGTCAAATGAATTCAGAAAGCAAATATCGCAAGACGGTAACGAAAAACTACTGCATTTCACACACTACATACAATTTAACCTTCATAAATGGGGAAAAAGTTAACGCACTGTATTTAATGTGTGATTGATTAATTAATTAAAGAAGAAATTGATTGAATATTACATGTGTGTTTTAATATACGAGAATGAGTCAGTCGGCCAAACAACCAGTCTACAAATGACGCAACCAACTTATTCTCTTTGCTTGACATTAACATAGTCTTGGATATATATAATTTATTCATTTTATATATATAACGAGGACAAGGAGCCCCTTGAGCAAAATTCAATATTATAGTTCAACACTGGACTTAACAGGAAATACAGATTGCAAAATGTCACGAGTAGGTGGAATAATGCAACCTTTTCTTATTGTGGATATTGAATAGACAATTAACAGGATCTAAATAGACGTATTAATAAGATTTTATTTGGATTTTAAATTTAGATTTCTTAATCAGATCTACCCAGAGATGTGCCAAAGTCAAACTAATATTATAGTAGTATCTCTTTTCTATAATAAAGGCAGTAGTATAAAGCTTGATCAATCATAATGACGTCGAATTTCTTCATATAAATGCATTAATTATAAATAATAATGCTATAATATTCATTTAACGTAGGCATATCTCTAATTCTACTTGCTCTTTCCATGAAGCCTAATAATAATTAATGAAAAATGATTATTACAAATAAATCAACATTAATAGAGGAGTACAAAGAAGAAATTAATAAGCTTGCGATACAATCGTAGAAATAATTAATATATCATTGCATTATTAGTTCCGCAATTCCACAATATTACATACATACGCAAAAGTTATCTAATAACGTTGTTTTTTCACATGCAACGTTGAAAACATGTATAATGTGGACTACAATTTCGCAATTGAAATTACTAAATTATCGAAAACAAAGAAAACCTACAAAACGGCCATAGAAACGAACAATCAATACTCTAGTGACGTTTGTGGTAACGAATATTTATTACACCCCCGATAAAACAAATCAATAAAGTGTATGGAATTGGATGGGAATTATTGATTAATTTCAGTGTACAATAAATATTTGATTATAAAAGCCATTACGGTACAAATACACATTACAATTAGTTAAAATTTCATTCAAAATATTATGAGTGTGAAATGTGAATGTGAAAACCGCATTTGAAAAATCAATAAGCCGTAACATCACAACACGGCCTTGTTTGATAATAAAAAATACCGCGTGAATATATGTCGTTGTATACAATGATTATTGATTATTTAAAAAAAGATATTAAAATGCTCTTTTTATTTCTCATATGAAAAATATTTATTTATTATATATATGAGATTAGTGAATAAGGTTACACATAAGCTCAACAAACACATGTATACTATATGTAGACTAAAATTAGGTTTAATATTATAAATACAAATCACATCTAAAAAGTCTTATATATTAAAAAATCATATATACAAAGAGACTTATCATGAAAGTGATTAATTAAAATTATTCACCTAGTTTTAAAATAACGATCAGTCATGAATCAGTAAAGTAATTGATGATTATTAATGTTACAATAATAAAATTAATAAACTTGGTATCTACATATTGTCAAATCTTAGACTAGTCTATGACAATTATATTTCAGATATTTAAGTCCATGACTTTAAACGCACTGATTTAAAATACCCATATATATAAACATTTGATATCGCATTGCATATCGCAAGTATGTCGTGTAAACCGGTGTATTGTTGCACTCTTCTCTCCTATTCGATAAAGGCATAAGTGTGTCTCCCTCACTCAACACATTTCTAGTGACCACTGAGAGTGGTTGTAACAATACTGGTGATAAAAACGCAATAATATTTTAAGCATGTTAAAGAAGTAGTCTTTGGTAAAAAGTGAGCCTAGATGTATTTGAGTGTATGTTTGAGTCCATATGACATGTAGTAACAATGCATTTACCCATTTTACTGTGAAATATAACTGAAGATATGAAGACAGATGTTTACAGTATAATGTTTGCCAGCTAACTGATGTTTTTGACCACTTGATCCACTTGAACTAAACACGCATTTAGCCACTCATGCGATATCTTATGTTTATATCTATGACTAAACCTAAACTAAATATTCGTTGAATTAGCACTTAAAAACGTAACAGATAATAATAATTGGGTGATATATAAACGAATTTCTTTATCTGGTAAACAACTAGTGCAATTATTATGCATTTCAACCTTTGAAATAATGGTTTCTGCATAAATAGCATTGTTTGGTTTTAAAACAGTACCTCTTACGAAATTATCTCAAGATTTCTGACTTGTCTCGGATCGAAGTCGATTAAATACGCTTTCACCATCAGATCGATGATTCACAAGAATTACCCTGATCAATTATCATATTTATAAATACTAGTTACTATATGTATGTCAACTAGTTACTTTATAACAAAAACAATAAAAATCTTTCTCACACTTGATATCGTACATAATTGGAGAAAACTCAAAAATTTGGTCGTAACCAGTTTGATGTAATCATTTAAAAGGCCTTACGAGACCTAAAAATAGTTATTTAAACAATCCAACCGCAATACTAATATTACAGTGTGTCTTCAACAAGGTTATTTATCAATCATAGTGTGTGGTTATCGATCACGATTCGATTTTATTGGACATTATGGAAGAAAGTTATTACACGTAAGACATGTGTGTCAGTGGTGAAGATTATGTGGAATATAAAGAGAAATTATTGTGTTTGAAAGCAAAATAGCCGAAAACATTGTGACATGCGAAAAAAATTCATCGAGTGTATAAATATCATATTCATATGTATATTTGAAATAAATAAAATAATATTTTTAATAAATACAATTGACAGCCTAGTCTAGACAGTAATACGAGTAGAAATAATAATATACGTGGCAATTTCTTGGCTGTCTCATAAATTTATCATATCGATATGTAACAAAGCCAAAAACAAATCCATTTGTGACACAAAACTACCCCCCATTTTATCCAATATCACAGAATCGTATTTCCACGCCTAATTTATTTATTTATTATAAACACTCGTGAGAGCTTTTTTTGAAATGTGTACAAAAACAAAAAAAAAACGGTATGAATTAAAAATATCGTGGAAATAACAAGTATAGTATTATTATATAAATATATAAAAACAGAAATATATTTTATATATTTTCATATAAGGTCGCTCCTACACAAGCCCTGTAGGTGGCAGAATAGGTGGAAAAGAGTATCTCCCAGGTGCGCAATGTTTTTTACTAATGTGTACTTGTAGCAATGACGAACCCAGACATCGAAATATTAGTTAATCTAATCAAATATATTTTAAATATATATATATATATATATATATATATATATATATATATATATATATATATATATATATATAATAATTGGAATATTTACATACATATTTATTGATTACTTGATGGAATTCCATAATTATTTAAAGAGATAGGTTTGTAATTTTCATTCTAAATATAGTGGAAATTACAAAGTTATTTCTTTAATTTATTCATTAATATTAAATGTAATTATCTACAATTTTTAAGGAGAGGCCGTCGAATTTTTTAGATAGAAAATTTGTGTATTGATTTATTAAAAAAAATGCTTATTGGGTGTTTCCAACAGGTGTGTTCAATATGATAATACTGTATCGCCATGCAGAGTTAATTCTGTCGACTACGTCAACCGCAGTACAAACTTGTGTGTTAATATTGATTTTTCCATGGGGTAGCTAAACAAATTGACTACGCCCTGTATACAAAACCATCGTCAACTTATTCATGTTTCACAAGAAATGACGTTAATTTATTCTGTATAGGGCTTACTAGGCCTTGAACTAACGACCGCAGAAAAAGCAAGTGCCACTTCATGAAATTATCCATTTTGAATAGGTTTAATATTACAGTTAGGCTAGGCTGTTAACTATACATCTTATAGTCCAGGAGATCAGTGTGAACAAATTATAATTATATATCTAATTGTCTAAGGTGTGTGTATGTTCCCTTAACTATCAGTGTTACCAGATGAAAGAATAATATTTTATTACAATTAATACATATCTAAAATATATAATAATAACAGTATTAGACCGCCTCATATTAATGTTTTCCCGATACTTTATAATTGTATCCAGTCTTGCAACAAACACGTGCTTTATCTAAATTATTATGATTGGAACAAACACTATATTATATCGGAAATTCGTTTGTGTTCCAAATGTATAAAGATAAAAAAATATGCTTCATTTTAAAACATCATTTTACATATTAAATGAGACTTTTTAGAAATAGTAAAATAGTCCTATTTGACCGGCAACTAATTTATATTTATCTATTATCTATAACACATTTCATGTCTCTGTCAATAGAAGGTATTTAATCGTAAACTGTTATATTTTATAAATAATATTCAAACGGACAGACGCTTGACAGGCAGTGTTACCAGATGGAAGAATAATATTTTATATAATTATTTTATTACAATTAATACATATCTAAAATTTCGAAACAGGTATTTTGATGATATTAATATTAAAATAATATAAGAGATATTTAATAATGCATAATAAATGAGAAAAAATTCTAAAAAAAACCGTATTTATCGGGAAACTCGCTTTTTAAATATTGTGATAAGTGTTGTCATCATATGAAAACCATATTAAATTATTCTATTTATAATTAACTTTGAAAATTCAAACAGCTTCTGAATGAAAAAATAAACAACTTATTACCGTACTATTAAAAAACCAAGCAGAACATAAAAAACATTAACAAATTGAAGATTTCAATTAAAATTACCCTAGTTTTTCTATAAAATACAACGTTCAATTAATCTTATTACTATATCCAATTTCATGGATGTTTTGTAAGCCGATACCAATTTAATATCAAGGTTGTTAGCATTCACACCTTTCGCATTACAACTTACTTGTCACCGCATTGTGTAATTTATCACCGTGCAAAAAAAAAAAAACAATGGATATTCGATATTTAGTTTTTAGATACTGTCAATTTTAATCTTGCTATTGAAGTATAATAATAAAAAACATAGAAGGCCAATGTTGAAAGAGTTCATTTAATCAAGCTTAATGGAAACGAAGCGCTAATAAAACCCACATACGTTTTGTCAACATATTGATCTATGAGTCACTTATATGATATGAAGGATAAAAAATAACTCTGATAACAGAGTAATGTTTACCCAGTTTAGATATCAAATATAATATTACATGGGAGATTATAATTTCAAACGATATAAATGTGCGAGAAAGTACTTTATCTCTGTCAATGATAGTGTCGATTACAAAAATGAATGAATGGTTGAGTATATTTTAATAACGAGTTTTTTTTTCATTAACAAGTTGTTGGATATACCGGTTATATACTAAACTGAACTTGAATGGAACATCCATAAATAGTAATAAAATATCACAAGAAAACAGCAATTCGGTTTAAAAAATTGCTTTTCAAACTGGTATTGGGTTTTTAGTATTAGTCCAGTTTCAAAGGATATAAAGTGACTAAACTTATTCATAATAATATTCTATTAATATGGTTTTTTTAATGAATATCGCGATCCGATTCACGACCTACAAATTTAGCAGGCATATTTTTATTACATTTTCTAATACTCAAAGTCAAAATAAATATTGTCAACTCAACATTCGTCTGTATCAATGATCTCCGCCATTAACCAGAACCTTAAAATATATGTATTAGCCTATCTTAATTATTAAATGAGCTTAATTTCACATAAAACCAATTAATTATTATCGACTGCAACCTGTTACTGTATATATGTACAATAATATTAATATATGCATTATCTGACACACCTTAAAGTCCCATTTTCTTCAAAAAAAAGAACCCCTTTCCGACATTTCATCACGGATATTTGTTTAAACAGTAAAAACGACAACCAATTAGCATTATAAAAGCATTTTCTAACGAATATTATAAAACCATATCATGAAAATTCTATAACGAATATATAAACATTGCGTAATAAATATTGATAAAAATAGTAGTCAAAGTGAGGCCATTTGATCTTTTCGTCAAGCACTGGTGGTTTTTAGTAGGATTCAAAAACAAACAAACTAGAAGTACTCGTTTGTGGATTTTTTTATAAGTCTTAACACTGATAATAAGACAAAACAATGTGTTTAAAATATGCAATTTTATATAACGTATTTGTTACGGTCGAAATTACGTTCAAAACATTGTGAAATAGTAAAACTGATACATCACCGCAACACTGATTTACTTAATTCAATCGCCACAGGAAACGATTCATTTTATATATTCTAGTTTTAGTAATTTCAATTTCGAGAACAAAGGATACTATAAAACAAGCGGATCACGCTATAACTTTACGCATAGTTTTTTCAAACAATAAATATAATTTGAGTGATGAATCCGAAAAAGTCATGCTTTCTTAGAGATGAGGCACAAATAAATTATTTTTATCTATTCTTATTTAGGCAACTATACTAGCATTAGAAGTATAGATTAGATTTATTGATAAATAAAAAACGGTAAATCTTTTAATTGGATCTCGTGTAAGCATGCGTAGTCGTACACGTTAGAAACGTAGATCGTCCGAATGTATTAAAAAAATTGAAATTACAAAATTTTCCCAACATTACTCTCACAATATAATCGGATGAGTTATTTTAAAATTGCAATTCACAATGCACAGTGGTAGAATAAGTCGTCGTTATTCAACATCCCGTAACTGCCTAATAAAACTGGGTCACAAATGCCGCCTAAAGGCTAAAAACGTGAGAAGACCGTATCAATCGTCAACAATAACACTATTTGATGGATTTGTTGTGAAGATGGAGAAAACACGAAGTCGATTCGGAAATATCCATTCAAATGAAAACGATAAACCGTTTTATACAAACGAGGATAAGTAATGGATTCCCAGGCATACGTCACCGTAAATACGATAGTAGAGTTACTTAGCTACACTTATGATCGGTTTTTTATTAGTTAATGCGTCGTCTGAGCCTCAGGCGAGGCACTAATTAACAAAAAAACGATGAAAAGTACAGCAAAGTAACTCTATTATCATCTTTACGGTGTACCTACGTTTATGGCGACGCACGCCTAGGAATCCTAAGTTTTATACAGGGTGGATTTGAACAAATTGAGAATATTTTAGGGGATGGTAGGGTATCGCAAATATATTAAATATTAATTTTTAAAAAATATTTCGTGCTTTTTACAACCGAGTTGTTTCTGTGAAATACGCAGAATTGGATGTCGGATGTGTATATTAAATATTTTAGGAATCAAGCAATTCCTCAAACATTTTTTGAAACCCAACAAATAAAATTCGCATACCCATGACATTTTTTTTAACAAATTTAAACTCATATTCATTGGAATGTGGTTATTCCGCCAGTATTGAATTTTAAATAATAATTTTAATCAGATTGTTACAAAAAAAAATTATTGTCGTATCACTCTGTCTTCATGGGCCATACGAAAGTTAAATAATTATTGTGTAAAAATAAAAAAAAAGATGATTTGAATTTAAATCATGTAATAGTATTGAGTATTTTTTATTTCATCAACGTTTGGAGTCCAGTTTTCCCATAATCTACTAGGGGAAAGATATATTAATGAATATAACAAAATTGATTTTTTTCTATATATAATTGTTTAAGGTGTGCGTATATTATTCGTATGTTATGTGTGCAGATCTTTCAACATGGATTTCAATTGTACAGGAAAATAATTCTTATTGGAGTACAAGTATTAATATAGCTTGTATTTAAATAATAGCAAAATACGTTAAATGTAATGTTCGAGTAGATATTTGGGTGAGCAGTTCTTTGTATGGCGACCTTTTACTCGCAAACCAGTTCATGGTGACAAAGAGTCCATAACTCCATACGTTATTTATTCAACTTCCAATCATTGTTAATATCGAGTGTAGCATAAACATTTAAAAAAAATCATCGTAAGATCTAATTAATTTAATTTACAATAAATCCGCTGCTTATTTATTGAATTGAAGAACTAAAGATTATAATATTTTCGAGGTCGTGTGCTAATCGAGTGGACAAGTCTCCAACTGTATAAATATTAAAAACACGTACCGTTCGATTCTATGAAAAAAAATCGGTAAGTTTTAACCAGACCTAGTCCAAGTGGGTGTAATGAAGTGCTTTGACGTTTTTGAGCTCTGCAACGATTACCTTTATAATACATATTGCTTTATTATTTATAGATTTACATTTGATATACAAACATCTACACTTGTCAGACTTATACATCAATTATTATATGCATTGGTCAAACTATAAAGTTGAATGAAATTTCAAGTATATATTTACCGAATAATAAACCAATATGTGTAATAAAAATCTTAAGCCGTGCAGTTCTCTACAATAAGTTTGGCTTTAACGCAGTTTAATAGTTTTTATCTGATGAATTTATGAGACTACATCTAGATGATCGGATGCTTTAATATTAATTATTTTTATTAAAATTGTTTGGGAATTTATTGTCATAAAATCATGGTGACAATGAAACTGATATCGCAATTGTGTCACGAATAAAACTTGAACGTGCGGCGAACAAACAAAAAAAAAACCAACATTTATCCATATAAAAATCACACAATATGATCGAATATTAGATAAAATAAAACAATGCACAAGTTTTCAATGGAGGATTATTAAGTGTCCAAAAAAATATTTCGAAACGCACGAATAAGATAATGAGTAGACGAGATTAGATAAAGAAAAGTCGTGGAAAATATTTTTTAACATAAATGATGTAGGTACATACCTCTAATTTGGTCGAGTATTGTTCGGCGAGGGTCTCCTGCTGCTTGGTCAGCTCTTGGTTCTTGTCCAGAAGAGCTTTTCCAAGCTCGGCAGCCAGAAGAAGATCAGCTTCCTTCTGCTGCAGCATGGCCCACACGTCCTGTTCAGCGGCCATGTCTCCTCTATTCGAATGGTTATACTGGTCGAGCTGATCACCGAGAGGATCCCGATCCAACCTTCTCCTGCTCCTGCTTCTCCTGTGTCCAGGAAGTGGAATCACTCTATCAACGGTATCGTCTCTATCCACGAGCGGGTCGTATGAATAGAGTTCCTTGTCCGTACAACTGTTTATACTAATATCACTACGAATATTGTTCTCCTTGCTGCCAGGAGCCATGAACTGATTATGGGAACGACATTCGACTACTCTTCACATTATTCACCACTATTACCGTTTGTCTTTGATTTTACACATTGTGGAAAATGAATATATTGTAAATTATCAATTGAATACGAAAGAAACAACAGAAAAACAAACACGACAACCTCCCATCGATGTGTCTCGACCGGCACTAAAGTTTACTACGCGAGCACACCTGCAACGGTGAGGTGAACCAGGGAAGTTCAATCATATAATAAATGTTTAATATAAAAATATATATTATTATCTTTTACTCAACTTAAAATAATTAAATATAAGGAATGGTACATTAAATGTCACACACAATCACACCTTCATTAACGGCCAAAGTCGGCTAGTTAAATTTTTATTTTTTTTATTATTATTGAAGTTTGAGAATCTTGCTTATTTACTTATTGGGTGATTGATTTGAATTTGTATTATATTAATTCTACGTCATAGAATTCAACAATAAACAACAATAGTACGTAAACAAAAACATAACCTCAAACGGCACACACGGTCAGCAACCTGAGACATTATGACAACACAGTGTTTACAATTTAGTTGTTGTTGATGCAAATACGGTCACCGAAGTTAGGCGTTATGACAACATATTTGGTATTGTTATTCATTTGAACTTGACCTTGAAAATGAATTTTGTTTTTGTTATTCTTGGATGAAATCATATATTCACTCATTATAATAACCGAAGATTCACAAACTATCATAATAAATTATTTTATTATTATTAATATTTTTTATACAAAAAAAATCTTAGGCCTCTTTTAGTATATTTTTTTAATGATCGTATTGGAATTACATATTCGCCTTTAATTTATTTGAAGTTCAACCAAAGACAGGTTGTTAGTGGGTGCACCAGTAATTGACACCTTTAAAGAAATTTCTAACTTTGACTCTTCATAAGTTAATTGGAATTAATTAAAGAATACCAAATATTTTCATATGGAATCTACATTTCCTTGTTATTTAATGTAATAAAAAACCAGACGCGATTATAACTCGCCTTTTGAATGTGTGGTCTGTCAGGGGGACAGATAATGACCTGTCCTATCTGTCCCTTCCTATGTTTATGGAGAGCGTGCACAAATTTTTATCTTTATCTTACTAAAACCTTTTTTACATTATTCTATCTATTTATGTTTTTCTTCTTTTTTAATTTATTTTAATTTTTTTATTGATTTATCATTCCAACTGACGAATGCTACACTAACATCACAGCGGCTTGGGATCCCCCGTAATTCTCTAGTGGTACTGCAGTATGATATAAGAATATATGTATTTATATGTAAAATAAAATAAGCCCTTTATTACTATTTTTATTAAAACAAAAAAACTTTACGAAATTGTTTGAAATTCCCCAGTAATTGACACTGATCGTCAATAATTGACACAATATTGCACAAGTAATTTCAGAAAAAAAGTACCCAAAATACAATATATATATATAAATTAAACACGTATAAAGCGTCGTATTAATAATTTAATATATTTTTAAAAAAAATGCGACAAACATATTTCAAAATATTAAACTTTATATTAATTTAACAAAAAATGTATTAAAATTTCGTTATTTTTCTGCTTCTTTATATGTTCAACATAATGTTTAACGTCAATTTTAATTCTTCTGAATACAATGAATATAAACCACGTTTAATAAATCCATTCATGACTATATAGATAGGATTTAAATTTTTTTTTTTTGATAATATGCTAATTATTGTGTACTAAATCACCTACATATAATTTATTAATATCGTTTTTAAATAATACGGTTTGTTTAAAAAAATATGTCTAAATATTTACAAGCAATTTTTCAATAAAACCGGTATTATCTGAACTTTACATCCTTCTAAACTCGCCTTGACTTTTTTCCAGTTGGTGCAATGTGTCCGATTATCTTTTCTGATAACTATCAGTTACAATAGGATCCGATGAAATAGATATATCATCGAGGGTAAACGATTCATTTTCTAATAGTTCAAATATTGAAAATTTGTTAAATGTCTCAAGAGGTTCTCTATCATTAGATTGATAAATATCTGAATTAAGTATATATCTCCAATCTTCTTGAAATTTCTTTTGAATCTTTTCCAATTCAATAAGTTTCAATACAAGTTCTTTGTTACCGGAAAGCAATAAATCTGAATTAATTTCAATATCTGAAGATAGTTCATGATTTTTTAATAGTCCAAGAGAATCCAGAAGGGAATTTTGAGAGTCGATTGGTTTTTCATCACTTGTATGTGCGGTACTTGTAAAGTTTTTAACAGATACACTATTATTTTTATCCTTTTCCGTTGATTTTATGACACATTCATTACTTTTATCTTTTATAAGAGATATTTCATGCTTTGATGATAAGTCTTGTTTGGAAGAGGCATATGAATTTTCCAATAAGCTGGCGATTTCATCTTCAATCAAAGACTCATCAATTTTATCATGGATTTTCATTAGTTTCAAATATTCTTCCTTCAATATCTCAAATGGCAATATCTTGTTACTTGTTAAAATATTTATTGATCTTTCTCTTCTCCCAAAATAAGCATTACCATTTGATATTTCCTTTAAACTGTTTGATGAAATTGAACTGTTTATTAAATTTGGTTGTTCATCCTCTATCATTGATTCCTCATCTCTACCAAGGTTTTTCAAGGTTTGATAGTGTTGCTTTGCTAATACATCAAATTTAGAGATGTTTTCATTTTCCAAATCAGGACACTGAGTTTGTTTGCTTAGATCATTTCCAGTATGTTTTTTGTAATTTTTAATAGGTGTTAAATCATGTTTTTTTGGAATATAATTTTCAATTTTCTTTTCAAAACTCTTTTTTGACTATTCAACATCTTTTCATCTTCTTTCATTGAATCAATAAGATCATAACTTTCATCTTCGATGAGCCTGT
Source organism: Agraylea sexmaculata (assembly GCA_022606485.1). Lineage (NCBI taxonomy): Eukaryota > Metazoa > Arthropoda > Insecta > Trichoptera > Hydroptilidae > Agraylea > Agraylea sexmaculata. The sequence goes on from JAGTTH010005381.1 coordinate 104,829, forward strand.
TTGCAGGAGTAATTTGATTGAAGGCTTGAGATATTTGACTATTTATTAAATTCACTATATTATTATATTCTTTTGATTTAAAATCATTTTCAGGGTTATTTGGTATTGTATCATCAACTAGAGAATATTCCTCATCTTCTATCAAGCAAGAGCGCTTATTCAAACCATCAACATCATTATATATTTTGGACTCCTCTTCTTCCAATAAACTACTTGTTGTAAATTGATCTCTTTTGATTTCAGAGAAAATATCTTCATCATCACTATAGTTGTAATCTAAATCAAATGTGGGATTTACTTTCATTTGTTCATCCAAAATGTCATCATACTGTTTAATAAGTTCATCAAATTTATCATCCGTAGATTTTTTTGATATGACGGGTGTAGTGCCTGGGCTGAGATTATTTGTTGTATTTTTGAGACTTTTATTTTGATCATTAATTTTCATCATGTTTTCAGATGCTTTTTTTTGTTTTTCAACAATTTTATGGTATTTTTTGATTAATTCATCAAATTCCGACATTTTATTTTTATCATCTTTGGATCTAATAGGAAGTTGTTTAATATTTTTCCTATTGAGGTATTCTGTAGAGGACCTTGGTGTTGTCTGTTGATTGTTGTGTTGTATGTTTTGACTAGTTAAAGATGAGTTTTCTACCAAACTAATTTCTTCATTTTCTAACAAGTATGTTTGTTTACGATTTGCAACCAATCTTAAATATGCTTCTTTGACTTTGTCAAATGGGGAAACTGATGATTCTATGTTAACTTCTGAAGAATCTGAACTATTTCTGATATGGCTTCTCAATAGTAATCCGGAATGTAATTCTTTTAATATTTCAGAATTAGGTGAAAAAGAATCATTTACTAAATCGATACTTTCATCATCAAGCAGCTTAACTTTTTCTGACTGAGTAGTATTCTTGATTTTCTCCAGCGAAATAAATGAAAAAGAATCATTTACCAAATCCATACTTTCATCATCAAGCAACTTAACTTTTTCTGACTGGGTAGTATTCTTGATTTTCTCCAGCGAAATAAATGATCCACTGGCTAAGCTAATATCAATATCGTCGAGGAATTCTGATTTGATTTCATACCACTTTCCAATATAATTTCTTCTGATTTCCTCCAAATATTTAATTTTTTCAATATAAATATTATTTATTTTAGAAGAATGTTCAGCAATTTCCTCATGGCTGTTAGAAATGGTAGAGTTTGGAACAAGGCTGATTTCTTCGTTGGATATTCTTTCACTGGTTTCAAAGTCTTCTGAATGTAACATGTTAATTTTGATATCTTGTTCAGTATTTTCGACTGTAGAAATTTTAGATTTATATTATTTGATACTTTAAAGAATTTAACTGATTTCTTGAAAAACAAAATTTTGAATAAAATAGATCATTTCAATTCAAATTAATTCTATAAGTATGCATATGTATATTTTTATGTTTGAATGATACATATAAATTTAGACTAAAGAGAACTTGAATAATTTTATTTGTTTATGCTTTAAAAATTAATTTATATATTTTTAAATAATTTTTCTAGGGAAAAACGAATTTTCCTTTACTGAATACATACGACCTTGAAAATATTATGTAGACAGCAACACTGCGGTCTGGTTGTCAATATTGTCTACAGAATAAAAATGCCTTACTTAAACATTCAAACAAATGTGCCCCAGGAAGATATTCCTTCAGACTTTGCTCAAAAAACTTGTGCAGTCATCGCTGAAGCAATTGGAAAACCTCTTAGCGTATTTAAATTTATCATTAGATATATTGACTTTAAATATGTTGGCAATAATATGACATTATTTGTAGTATTGTGTATGCTCTATAACTGGAGGAATGCAAATGTCTTGGGGAGGAACAACTGAATTGTGTGCAATCTCCAATTTGATGTCTCTCGGTCAACTCGGTGTTGAGGAAAATAAGAAGATATCTAAAATTTTGTACGACCATATTTGTGGTGCACTTAAGATTTCTCCTACGAAGTAAGTTAATAAATAACATTTGATTAGCATGATATACATTACATTTCTACTTCATTTCAGGATGTATATTGTGTTCCACGATGAGCCCCCTGAAAACGTAGGCTATGATGGAACGACTTTCGAAGACATTTTTGAATAAATTGAATGCACACAAGTTGGGTTAACACAATTTAATCAAGAAGATATATACATGATTATTAAATTATAATTAATATTTCGGGACTTTAAATTCAGGCTCATTCCCTGTGTCCTGCGGTCCTTTCCGTTTATGAATAATATTTTGAATCTGAAAAAAAGTTATTAAAAAAAACCATTAGAAAAACTAATAACACTATCATAAATATAAGAAAAAAAATATTATTAGTTTATCTTTTATTTCATTATTTATTTTAAATCAAAATGTTTTATTTTTTTAATACCTGTTGCCATTCACGATCGAATTCTGCTTTATCACTTTTTTCTTTATTTGTCTTGCGTGTTTTTCTGCCATCCGTTGTTTTAACACCATATTGAAAAGCAGCTTTAGGAAGTGCCTCTTTCTGATTCATGTACGCTGAGTACTCTTCTTGAGTATCGAAATCCCACCGTCCTGTAAATAAAAAAATATTGAGTATAAAATTTTCATCATTTTATGAGTATTTTTATGTATTTATTATACCAATAGGCCCTTTTTTATTGCCAAGGTCCATCTTTGAATAATCAACCTCATCATCAGAATCATCTATTGCATCATTCATCTCTCTCAATCCTGGATAGCATTCTGCATATCCTTCCGGTTCAGCTGCTAATTTTGATAACAATGATGCTGTTTTGACTCTTGTACCCGGTACAGCTGAATTATAAAAAAGTATTATTATATGATAATTTCCAATAGTAAGTGTTTACAGATATCATAATTACATTCTTCTTCTTCTTTTTCTAAAGGCTTATCGAAATACGATTTTCTTTCGTCTTCATCACGAATCGCATGTCTATCTTTATCTCGGCCTTTCGAAGGTCCTTCTTTGGCTGGTGTATAATCACCAATATCACCATATATCGATTCGTCTTGAGGTTTTAGTGGTTTTCCAGGTTTTTCCATATGCTTAAAATATGTTGATAATATGCTATAAATATTTTATTTTGAATATTATACTTAGTTGAAAAACATGATACCTTATTTTTTTTGCCTTTCTTTCCATGCTTTCCACCTTGACGAAGATAAGATAGAATTTGGGCAAGTTTGTTGATCACAATATCATTTGTTGTCAATGTTTGTAGTTCAGCCTCCACATTGGGAACATCAGCCCGACTTCTCATTAATGTGGTCGGAATATCTGTGTCACCGTCTTCTTCCAAATCAATCACATATGCCATACGACCAGGAGCAAACATTTCATTTCTCTCTATATTCTTTGATCTAAAAATGAAATTAAAAAAAACCACATTAACATTACCCTTAACAAAAGATTCAATTTTAAAACACATAAATTCTTCTCAACACATTCAATTTATGATGCTTGACACGCATACAACCAGAGAGGTGAACACAACAAGGTATTTTAGATTAGAGCAACTGGCAACTAGTGGTGAATATTGTTGAGTTCATCCAAGATAAAAACATTGAAGTCGTTTTACTCATAACTTTTGAATGTTCGCCTATCTGGTTTCTCATATCTCATATGTTCTTTAGTAAACATTACCTATAAGCTGCTAAAATTTTGTAGACATTTTTGGCTACTGCATATTTAAATTCCAATTCGTCTTCCTGTTGAATTAGACATATAAATATAAGTGATATTTCAAATATAATAACAAACTGCATGATAAACTAGTAAAATACCTCTTCCTTTTCCTTCATTTCTTTTTCAATATCCATTCCATTTGCGAGTTGTTCCATTTGTTGTTCTTGTTCTACTTCCCTGGAGTGAATTTCAGCACGAACTTTTTGAAGGAGGGCATAATCTAAACCCTTTACCAAATGAGTATGTTCCATGTCACCACCCAAAAACTTTGACTTCTGTAATTTCAAACAAATGGTTGTAATGTAATGTTATAAAACATTATTAATAATTGAAACAATTTTGTATGTGTTAAAACTTTACTTGAATCATTTGCCTCCTTCTTTCTTTAGCATCCATCCCGGACTTGAGGTCGGGTGCGACGGCTCGATATGCACTGCTAGCATTAGATGTCGGATCTTCAGCAGCATAATCTTGATTGGTTCCATCTCTTCTCTCCCTCGCCCTGTCTCTATACTTTTCAGCCAATTCGGCCAGTTTGTTATCTTCTTGTTTTTTAAGAGCGGCATAAAATGATTTCTTTTTTCGACGAAGTTCTCCTTTATCTTCACCTTCCACTGCAGGAGTAGCACTGCCGCTATAAATATAAATATTATGTTATTAAAGCCATGAATTAAATATATTTAAAATCATATACGGTGGAATAAAAATAGAAATACCTGTGACCAGTGTCTTTAGAACTCGAAGAAGAAGAGGCAGGTCGAGGAGTCATGAGGAGTTTCCTAAAGTCAGCGTTGGTCATCCTGACAGAGACAGGCTCTTCTATGTTGATACTTTCACCCGCGTCCATGTCTTGAGGCATTTTGTATGACGATTCTTAATATTTCGATTTGACAACTGTCATTCATTCAGCAATCTATTTGTTGTTGTTGCCATCGAAACGTCAGGTCATGTATGCAAAGGATTTTTATTAGTTTTCGAGGTTTTTCAAGTGTATAAATTACGCCCGTATTCTGCATGCATACATTTAAGAATAGGTAACTATTCACACTACCTTTTCTCAATTTTGACGTTTCCACCCTCAATTTTGACGTTTATAGTGAATACCAACTTTATGAACTTTATTGTGCAACTGACGTTACCGAATTAAATTCGTTTTAAAAATCTTCGATTGGTAGACCATGTACAGTAACAGGGAGACTGACTAGTCGAAGACTGGATGCTGATCAGGGCTGAAGGGGCGGAGACTGGAGCCAGGGAGCAATACTGACCAGTGAAGTATGGAAGATGGAAGAAGTTTTATGAAATATGGTGGTTTCAGCACAACAACATAATTGCGAGGAGCCGGGAACAAGTAGGAATGTACTCAACATTGAGCCAACTATTAATTTGGGAGACAACAGCATAGGTTGATAATTTGTATACATCTTTGATAAGCTATGGTTTTATGAAATATGGTGGTTTCAGCACAACAACATAATTGCGAGGAGCCGGGAACAAGTAGGAATGTACTCAACATTGAGCCAACTATTAATTTGGGAACCAACAGCATAGGTTGGTAATTTGTATACATCTTTGTTAAGCTATGTGTTTATGAAATAATATGGGTTTAAAGACCATGATGGGCTAATGAAATTGAGATTCTGCAAAGAACAGTATATAGTTGAAAAAGAAAAGTATGCTGCGGAAAGGGAAAAATATGCTGCCGAAAAAGAGAAATATGCAGCCGGGAGAGAAAAATATGCCTACAAAAAGGAAAGAGATTCATAAAAGAAACAAAAGAAATTGAAAGAAAAGGAGGTTTAAATAAAATGAATGAATATTTAAAATTAAGAATATCATTAATAAATATGAATAAACATGGTTTTAGTCTGAACAAAGCTGATGTCAAACAATTTTACCAAGATACTGACAGTATGTGTGACAATGTGAGTATAATTAAAACAATTATATTTTTAATAAAACCATATGATATCTTAACCATTTTTCTAAGATACTTCTACTGGAGAAGAAATAAACGACACCGAGGGTCTGATTTACAGGAACAACTTTGCCATGTTGCATTTTTCAGATCCAGTTGAATAAAGTTTGCAATAAATTTTTATTGATTTACGTTTACTGCTCTTTGTTGTTTTTGGTTTTCCAGTTACTGTAGTGATTTACATCTGCAAGTGAAACGATAGAGATTCCTGACACCCACCATTGCTCGCTTCACATCTTTTTGAAATTTCTGTGTAATTTGCCTTTCCAAAATTTAAAAAAATAATAATATTATGGTATAAATGCCTTGCTTTGTATTTGTAGCTAGTAATTATTTTTTATTAACCTTATCATCTGAATGTAACAATTTTTTTAATATTAACTGTAGTTATAGACCTATGGGGGAACCTTCCACTATAAAAAAAGGTAATGCATCATTCACAGTACCTCAATATAGAATAATAAAAAAGTATTTCAACCATTTTCAATCACTATGACAGAGTATGTATATTGGATATAATTATATACTACCGTTTTATGCTTTTTCTTATTCGCAAAGGTGATGTGGAAATCTGTGGTATTTACAAAATAAGGATATTGTTAATTAATTGACATTGCATTCAGACTGTGTATCCTATTAAGGAAGTGGAAATTACACGTTTTTGTTGTTTATAAGTTTTTTCGTTGTTTTATGTTGTTTGTAAGTTTATAATAAAACCATATTATATCTTAACCTTTTTCTCATTTTTTTTTCTCTTAACAATTATTTAATTCCATTGAAAGAAACCAAAATAAATGTGATCAAATATCCTTTATTAATTTTAAATCTTAATACTTTGATGGCATTGAGAGTCCATGTTTATTAATTTTAAATGTGTGCCCTATTTGTAATGTCAAAATCTGGTTTTAAACTGGACTAGTTAAAAATCCTAAAAAAAGATATAATGGTCAGGGATTGCATTAGGTAAATTATTAATATATTTTATATTAAAAACTTTTTTATAAAATATTTCTAATTGTTTAGCACGCTTTCTTCCTTGCAAACGACTTTCTATACGAATATAATAAGCAACACAAAGCTGGTTTCCTGTAGCTCCTCGCACCTTCCACTTCCACTTCCAGCTCCGTGTCTCCTTCCTGTCCTTCACCATAGCTGCTAAGACTGCTGACTACTGCCAGCGAGGACATTCTTCCATCTTCCATACTTCACTGGTCAGTATTGCTCCCTGGCTCCAGTCTCCGCCCCTGCAGCTCCTCGCACCTTCCACTTCCACTTCCAGCTCCGTGTCTCCTTCCTGTCCTTCACCATAGCTGCTAAGACTGCTGACTACTGCCAGCGAGGCCATTCTTCCATCTTCCATACTTCACTGGTCAGTATTGCTCCCTGGCTCCAGTCTCCGCCCCTGCAGCTCCTAGGGAGCTTCCACTTCCACCTCCAGCTTCGTGTCTCCTTCCTGTCCTTCACCATAGCTGCTAAGACTGCTGACTACTGTCAGCGAGGCCATTCTTCCATCTTCCATACTTCACTGGTCAGTATTGCTCCCTGGCTCCAGTCTCCGCCCCTGCAGCTCCTCGCACCTTCCACTTCCACTTCCAGCTCGTGTCTCCTTCCTGTCATTCACCATAGCTGCTAAGACTGCTGACTACTGTCAGCAAGGCCATTCTTCCATACTTCACTGGTCAGTATTGCTCCCTGGCTCCAGTCTCCGCCCCTGCAGCTCCTAGGGACCTTCCACTTCCACCTCCAGCTCCGTGTCTCCTTCCTGTCCTTCACCATAGCTGCTAAGACTGCTGACTACTGCCAGCGAGGCCATTCTTCCATCTTCCATACTTCACTGGTCAGTATTGCTCCCTGGCTCCAGTCTCCGCCCCTGCAGCTCCTCGCACCTTCCACTTCCACTTCCAGCTCCGTGTCTCCTTCCTGTCCTTCACCATAGCTGCTAAGACTACTGACTACTGTCAGCGAGGCCATTCTTCCATCTTCCATACTTCACTGGTCAGTATTGCTCCCTGGCTCCAGTCTCCGCCCCTTCAGCTCCTCGCACCTTCCACTTCCACTTCCAGCTCCGTGTCTCCTTCCTGTCCTTCACCATAGCTGCTAAGACTGCTGACTACTGTCAGCGAGGCCATTCTTCCATCTTCCATACTTCACTGGTCAGTATTGCTCCCTGTCTCCAGTCTCCGCCCCTGCAGCTCCTCGCACCTTCCTTCCACTTCCACTTCCAGCTCCGTGTCTCCTTCCTGTCCTTCACCATAGCTGCTAAGACTGCTGACTACTGCCAGCGAGGCCATTCTTCCATCTTCCATACTTCACTGGTCAGTATTGCTCCCTGGCTCCAGTCTCCGCCCCTTCAGCCCTGATCAGCATCCAGTCTTCGACTAGTCAGTCTCCCTGTTACTGTACATGGTCTACTAATCGAAGATTTTTAAAACGAATTTAATTCGGTAACGTCAGTTGCACAATAAAGTTCATAAAGTTGGTATTCACTATAAACGTCAAAATTGAGGGTGGAAACGTCAAAATTGAGGAAAGGTAGTGTGAATAGTTACCTATTCTTAAATGTATGCATGCAGAATACGGGCGTTTGATCTAGACTGCTTCTCTTTATAAATATCGTAGAAATTACAATGTAAACTATTCACTACATAATCAAAATACAAATAATTTCCAAGTATATTTTATTATCATCAAGCATTTAATGTGTTGATAGTTGTGTGGAAATATAATATGAATATTTTGTCAAAAATATTTAGAAAACAGATTTTTTTTACTCAGACTATATTTTTGAAAAATTGTGTCATAATAATACATAATATCGCTTAGTAAAAACAATATCTTAAAGACCAATTTTTTAATAAAAAGCATATAAATAATTATACAAAAATACAGGCGTTGTTTAACTTATCTAAATTCTATTGGCCAGATTTATATCAATATGTGAAGCTTTTTCAATGACTAATTGTTGCAATTAGGCAATCAGTCAAAGTAAAAAATTTATTCTTATCAGTAATGCTTACATTAAAACTGAGATTCAATCTAATAATTCAAAGTTAGTCAAATGTAAAATAATGAGTATCTGAGTAATACAGCAAAAAATTGCATATATGTATCAATAATTTCTAGAATACTCGTTTCCTATTTTCCTGCTGGCAAACAATCGATCTTGCTCCATTACCAGAGTAAAAAAAAGTAAATTAATCTCAATTGTTGAATATTTCAAAGCTAAGAGAGGTATTGTAAATGTATTCATCCAAACTCTAAACAGTGCAAATTTGTACGATACATACGGACAAACATTTTACATGTTGGCACATAATATGTCAATGTAAAAGAAGCCAATGGTGAATACATGCATGAATTTATTATTAGGTTCAATAAGACTGTCTAAATGACATCCAACAATAATAGAACAAATCATATTTTGAGTTTTTACAAATAACTAAGATTTTCTTCCAACAAATTAACTTTTGGAATACACCACAATAAGAAATTGAGTGATTTATCTCTCAAAAACCTTCTTTAGAACAAAAATATTAACAATTCTGGTAGCAGTAGTGTGAACAGTATTGATAAGACAATTTCAATTTATTTTGCTGTTATACATGGATTTTCACCTCTTTTTATAAATGAATCTTATCAGATATCATTACAAAACTTTTGAAACATTCTTTGTTGTTAGCAGGTAACATAAAATTTAAATCATTATTTTTAAAAAAAATAAGGTAATAAATGTTTCTATGATATTGTCTTATTTGTTTTATGAATTTGTGTTTTGTTTCTTGCCTTTAATGATTATGATAACAAGCTATATATTCAATAAAATGTACTGCACAAAATATCTTTATGCAAAGATTATTTATAAGAGTATACCACATATAAATTTGAAGGGTGAAACAATAAAAATATCAACTAAATTGTATTGATTCCACTGCTACAAAAATGAGGTATGTCGATATGTTACTGAACTGTACAATCAGAATTTAATATCACATATCATACTCCAACAGAGCAAATTCAGGCAAGTATCAGCCTCCTCCCACAAGTACCAGAAAAGTTCATCCGAATGCTAGACATTATACGGCAGCGAATTTTATAGGGTAATATGTGTATTTACCTTGATGCAACTCGTTGTCGAGTATCTGGCAATTGTATAAAGGCAATTTATCCGGTACGAATGAAAGGAGGTCCAAGGCCCAAGCTATGGAGACCCTTAGATTGACAGATTTTTTTGCACAAATATTGAAATTTGATAAATTTAAAAATTAACATTGATTTTGTAATACATATGTCAATCTGAATTGAATATACATATGTATAAGTATGGCTGTCTGATTTTATGAAAATATAATATTCAAATATGTATGCAATTATCATGGCCAATCATTTTAATGTAGTAATTTCTAACTACTTTAAAATCTACCAAATTAAATGTAAAGATTTATGAAAATCTATCAACTTTAGGATAGCTTAAATTTTATAAATGTACTACATGTGTAACAGCTTATTTGTTCTTTTTATATTTATAAAAATAATATCTACTATGCATAATAGCCACCTGTTGATTTCTTCAATCTACATTTATAAAAATATCACATTTTTCTTCATAGTAATGGTAACTGATGGTCCAGCCAAGTTCAGTTTTTTTTCTTTTTTTTTGTCTTCATCTTCTCAAAAATACATCATATCTAACATTTAAAAACTAGCTCAAAAATGTTATTGTACATTTAAAATAATGAAACATTAATCATTTTATAGCAGTGGAACAATAATTTTTATGATAAAGAACATTTATTTAATGATTGGCTAATAAATTATAAATAGAACCACACCAATATTAATATAATCCTCCATTTATTATTAAATAATGATCATGATGATTATATTGATGATGTGGAACTGATTAAATAAAAAAATCACATCAAACTTAATTTAAAGAAGATTAAATACTTAAATAAAAATAATAAATCCAATTTATATCTATTGCTGGGAAATAATAGTTAATTAAATATTTAAATTATATGTGAAATAAAATGAACAATTTGAAATTTACGATTATATTATTATTATCATCTGTAAAATGAAATAATATCTAATGTGATTTTTTTATAATTATATACACTTGTTTTATCCATATGTACACGGTAAGACACTAAGCTTTATTTTAAACAAGGAAGAAGTTTAATGTTTAAAAGCATTAAACATTCATTGAAAAATAAATTATGATCACAATCGAAGGAATGTTTCTTTGCCTTACACTCAAAAGTACAAAAAATCAGCAGCTGCAGCTTTCGTTTATCTGGAGAGCCTTATTATATTTAAATAAGTCATTAGCAGTTAAAATAAAACATTTTATGGCTTAAAGAACAGGTATAAGCCAAAGAGAAGTAGTTTGATGCTATTTGGATAAAAGTTTCTAATGCTTATTTGGTATATGCCAAGGATTTTTCGCAGACAAAACTTTACTCACTTACAAACATATTTTCTCTTAAAATCAATGCAAGTCATAAATGGTTTCAATTATTAATTACAAGGACATAATAATGTCTTGATCAATTTATAATGTATGTAATCATATTTTCTCACAAATTAGATTGTAATTGACTGAGCAATTCAATCTAATATATATGTATATTTGAATAAATTATATAATGATTCTACAATTTTAAGATTTTATAGATAAACCAATTCTGATGTTGGTATCTTATTTGATAATGATATAAGATAAACATTATTTTAACATTAAATTTTATTAAGAGAGATTGCAACTGCTAGGCAAGTGAGTTATTGAAAAGTATTATTCAGAAAAGATTCAAGATTTCCTATTAGATATTCAATTAGAACATTAGGTGATAAGTTAAGAGTTATTGTATACTCGAAATGAAAAATTTGTGCTTTGTGGCTTAAAAATAGAACATTGGCTTAAATGAGAGGTACCTAATTTTTTGATTCACAAAAAATAAAAATAATTCCTATATTCGGCGCTTTATGCCAATTTAAAAAAAAATTCAAGCAAAGCTTGCAGTTGCTGATTCAGAAATGGAGAGTTGGAAATATTTGGACCTAAAAATAGTTAAAGATTTTGATGAATAATAAATTCAACAAATCGGTGGTAGGTACAGTGCAACAGATCTAAAGGTGACAACTAATCGAGTGCTAGATATTTCACACTTCCATTCCCAATATGACCATTTCCATTTTGCCCATTCTGAGTGTATGGTTTCAAAATAGCTCTAATCATTTGGTAACTCTTTTTAAATCCTAGCTTATTGTAGAGGCTTTTCGAAGCATCATTTTCAGGCCTGATAACCACAAACGGTCTGTAGCCTCTCTCGGCAACCTCTTTTGTTAAATACTTAGCTAAATAAATGCCATAACCTTTGCGCCGATGCTCTGGCTTAGTTTGCATTGAAAACATAGCACCATAATATGACTGGACCATCCAAGCAGCCAACTCCCCGCAAGAGAAGATACCATAGGCTGGCAATTCTGACACCAGTTTCTCAAAAACCTCTACACATTCCATATCATTGGCCGGGTAAAGGTTATGAATTGACTCCATGTGCTGGGGTTTTAGTCTACACAGTTCAACATCAACGGGAAGTCTGAAAATAAAAGATTTTCACTTTACATATATGTATAAGTAGATTAATTAAAAATCAAAACACTACTAACTCATCCATGTTGAAGTCTTTCGGCGGGTCTTCACAAATATAAACATCTCCGTGCACTTTTTCTGATGTACCAATATGCTGATAAAACTTCTCTATCCTCTCAACTATCGAGCAATGAGTGAAGTTCAAGAAGAGCGGATGACACCAATCTATTAGTTGATCTTCTTCCTTGAAAAGCTCTATAGAGTCCAATGAATCACTCGGGCAGAACACACTAACACTCTCGTACAATTTTCCATTCGGCTGAAATATCAAAAGGCAACAACCGTGGTCAAAAAATACTCCTAGAAAAAAAAAACACAAAAAATACGATCCGGTTTAAATGAGATCTTTCACAGAGTAAACGGATAACCTTTTATAATTTGAGAAAATATATAAATATTATACCGTGCTTGTACAGCCGGGGAAATGGAGGCACACAGGATCTTCAGGCCAATTTTTCGATACATAAAAATGGAAGTCCCAAACACGATTATTCAAATAGGTTTTGACAGTCTGATGAAACTGGAAGAAAAAATATAAATTACGGTTGTATAAATCTAAGTTAGATAATACTGGAGAGCGGCAAAAGGGCACTAGTGAATTGCTGATCGAACAAAAGCGAGCTTTTCATATATTATATACTTATATACGGTCTACTTCAATTTTAAGTACTCCAAGTGAAAGAGCTTCACGGCGAAAATTCCTATGGCTACTGAATTTAGACCTGAAGTAATTCACATCAATCCGTATACATATATATTAAATACATCAAAGAAACCTTTAGTTAAATAAACCAGTAATTAAATAATCCCATTAATCATGGAATGAAGTTTTTAATTAACCTAAACTATTACAATACGCTTGCAAAGTCTTTAAGTCGAAGATTGATGGTTGTGTATAAAAACTTAAAAAAATCTTTTGATGAGAGAAGCGACTATTGATCTCGGCATAATTTGTACAAATACACGAAAAAGTAGGTTTTTTATATCGAAATTAAAACTTTACGACCGCTTCAATATTATTCGAGTTTATTTCGAGATACATACACGTGTGTTTTTAACAGACGATATCTTTGTCAAGGCGAAAGTATCATCTAGATTCTAGATGAACACTACTCATTATGAATATCAGCTTTGGCTGCCATTTCAAAGATATCTCATCTCATCACAAATAAGCAAAGCTTGAACTTGAACTAATCAAGGTTCATCAACATGCATGGTCAAAAATAAGTTGTCATAATTAAAATAATTAAAAATAGATTCGAATCCACAAGGGAACGTTTTATTCTGTCTGGAAATTTGTGGTAAATAATATTAAATTCATATACTTTGATTTTGTAACCCTGAACTCCATATAAAATTGATATAAAAATCGTGCACGTGTCTTATTCCATTACTAAAAATACGGCCAAATGAATATTTAATGAGTAGTAAAATAAAATATATCGCATAGACTGAAAATCTGTGGGAAGAAAGTAGATAAATTTGTCTCTGCGTATCGATAACATGCCGGAAAAGCCACTGAAATTAAATGAGATTTAAATCAATCAAATTTATTTAGCTCGTGGCCGATATTTTTTTAAATATAAATTTGCCTGCGAGTCAAAATAAATTGTATACTTATAAAAATATATATTATCTTATTATTTTTCAGGTGAATTGGGATTCAAACTCTGACGTAGTTTTGCCAACTTTGAGTAGAACGGACAGGTTAAATCTTGATTCCGTATGAATAAATATATAATGTATTTAGATACACTTCTGAAGCTCAATATTTACTTCATTTTGTATATGTTTTGGAATCTGGCAACACATAGTCAGACTAAAGAAACCTGAAGAAGCATAATGTTGCCAGGTGCGAAGAGTTCTAAAGAAAGTTTTATTTGAAAAGCAGAGCACAATGAAAACTACAACTAATACAAAAGCTCCATCCCAAACATGAAATAAATGTACGAAAATTATAAAATAATATAAATTATATAATTAAGTTCAGTCAATTAAAATAAATCATTTTCAGGTATGTACATTTTATTGTAACTCGGCTACTTTATAAATAATAAAACATGTTGCGTATATAATTATATGATTTATAATATGACAACTGAACTTAAAGTACATAGGAATAGTGCCAAATGCGTCTAATGTAATATTCTATATTGAGATTAAAATGTAACACAAGGTACAACTAATGTAAGATAACATCATCAATGTTGTAAGTATTTGCAATCTGTTACTATTTTAAATCAAGGTGTATAGTGAACAAACTTATCGGTGTAAATCTAAAATAACTGCAATTGAAGGCGGCAGAAAAACAAAATCAATGCCATATTTGATTAAAATTCGTGCGAAATAAGTTCATTTTCATACATTCTGTATTTTCAACATAATAGCAAAAAAATATAGGCACAAGGTCATGTAATTGGATGCTTTTGATTAATCGTTGGACATTTGACATTTGAAACACAAAATCGCTAACACGAAATACATATACAATAAAACCTTATTTAAATGATTAAAAATGCTACGTTTCCCAATAATATTAACGTAATTTATTTGATTATAATTTTATTGATTTTTCCAATCATACTAAATTCTCATTTTTTTTCATCTCTGTATTGTTTCATAACTAGTTATTGTGGGATTGAATTGGAGAATTTGCATTTTAAATTTCACCGACCAGATGGCAAATGGTACAAAGGAATAACGAACAAATGGAATGGAAGAAAATCACCCCTCTGCAAATACAAATAGGCTCATAACTTACTCTCCAAATAAATTCGTATCTGAATATTCAACACTGTGTGAATTTTGAAAGGTAATCAATAATTTGTATTAAATTACCTTAAGCGATTCGGGCAGATATTTTTCTAGAACATCTAAAATGGCCGGCAACTCTTCCTCTTGAAGCAATCGAAAATGTTTTCCTTCAGACACGATTTCCATTTCTATAACAAAATAAAATTATACAGAATATAGTGAACTGCGTTAATAATATTAATGTAGCGTTGTCATATCCCTGAAAATAATTTAAAAAAATGTAAACCACTCTCGAAATGCATTATTCAATAGAACAAAACGTGTATTTCATCTGCAACACCTGCTGAATATCAAGTGCTGTGTAATAAATATTTTTAAGGTTTCGTTTGAGAGCTGCAGAGGTTCTTTCCAAGGTCGCTGCGGCACTGGTAAGCCTTTATATGTTCATTTTTTTCAGGCCCACACATATTTTTTCAGTGCCATATCAATTTAAATTTCATGCCATTTGTTGGCCCATGTTGCATGTTTCTGGCGAAGCCTTCGTTGTGAACTTCATATTTTATAAATGATAAATGAAAACTCGGGCACGGGATGTTTTCATTAGTCAAACAAAAGAAAAATTTTCAATTATTAAATTCTACAGTTATAACTACAAAAAGGGCAGACGCTTCGAGACATTTTCAATATTATTAACAAAAAAATGAATTCTGTGATGATTGCTTTTAAGCGATTGTAGTATTAGACCAGATTGTAAAATTATTATATTCTATCCCGATTAATGAATAATTGAAAATTTCCTTTTTAATAGAGTGATTGGCCGTATTTTTTTCTGAAAGAAATTTTGTTTGAAAGGGTTTAATTGTAGAGTAAACTTCACAAGCTGTGCGATAATTCGACTCGTTTGTGTTACCAAGGTAGTAAAAGTTTTGTATGTTTATTTCAAGTGTAATACTTGCTGAAACTGCTGAACAGCGATAAGCTTTCAAAGAGTAATACTAATATTTGGATTGTCGAGTAACTTGCTAATTGCAGCCTCGAATTTAATTATTTTTTTATATCAGACGATATTAATTTATTGTCTGTCAGTGATCTTAACTATTAGTAGTTAGTCAGTATTTACCTTACAATCCAGGAAATAAGAGGAAACCTGGAACAAGGCGATCGATCGGAATTTTATTAATATTATTCCCGAGTCGTAATAAACGATCAAATCATTTTCTTTATTTGAACTTATGACCACAGTATTTGTAGCCTTGTGCCCTAAGCTATTTATAAGCTAATAAACGAAAAATATTAATTGACCTTGCTATAAGAAAGGATATCAATCATGGAAAGTTATTTATAGAGATTCACTACATCGTCATGTATCATTGCAGAGGAGAGAAATAAATAAAAATATAAAAAATCTACGAGTGTTTGGCAGCAAATGAAAATTACCGGTTTCGTGTTGAAAAGAACTAATCATGAAACCTTGGATCTGATATAAGCCTTCTCATTGCACTCACGCCTAAAATTACTTTAATAAGAGGACATTATTGTACAAAATTACAAGAAGTCAGTCTTGTATGCATAAATAACATATTATATTTCGAATATCCACACGTAGTCAAGGAATGAAATTGTATTCATTTATATTTAGGTTGTAGAAACCTAGCGTCCCGTAATGTTCACGTAGGAGGAGATTCAAATCAACTAGGAATAATCCAAACGGGATACAAGTGAATTTGGTGGTTTGGTAATAATATAGCGAATTACTTGAATGCTTTTGGAGGTATTTCGGGAACGAGAAGGGTTTGACAATGGATGTCACCACAAAGTAGACCTTCGGACGGTCTTATATTGGCTACTATTTAATTCCCAACTATTTATAAACATATTCTAATGTAATGTAAGTAAATATTATACCTCAATATATTTGTTAATTAAATTTATCTATAAGGCAGTATAATATTTTTTACGTGCGTACAAATTTCACTGATTAAACTGGCGACGGATTCGCAAAATAATTTATCCCGTAACGGATTCAAATTGGCCGATTTCCAAATGTGTACGAGTAGTTAAGTGCTCTACATTTAAATATTTACTTTTGGTTCACTTAAAATACAATGAAAAATGCTTAGGTTTAAAATTAGGATTTAGAAGAAACGTATATTGATCTGAGTGAATGAATTCTATCAAATTAAAACGAAACGACATCGTGCAAAAAATATCGATATTATGTTTTTCAAGGTTAGGAAGTTTTCGTGCCAGTTTAAAATATTAAAAGGGGTCTTTTTATAATTTCCATATGAAATGCGGTCACGTATGTTGTAATATTTTTATATTTCACCCAGAACTGAAAACATAATTGCTGAAACAACACGCGACTTGTCATAGGTTTCGTGCCGCGTTTACGTTTTTAAGATTTATATCGTATAAATAATAATATGTTTATTTAGATATTACATTGAAGAAAATTGCGAAACATTTTATATTCGAAAGACTAAATGAATCATTTTTATAATATCGATACTCGTATACATATAATTGGTTTTCAAACAACTCAAATCGAACCCATTTATGGCAAAATGAATAAGTAATAACCATGAGTATCGTATAACAGTTTCATATCACTTTTATTAAATAATAATGATCATTTTTATATGATTATTTAAGTGCATTTTTAACTAGAAATGGTATGTAATTCAAATTCCTATAAAGTGGTTGTTCATAATTAAGAAAATGTTAATTATATAATATTTCCCTCAAAACAATATTCCAGACGTCTTTAGATCGGATACTCAATAAACATAAAACAAAACAAAAATATAAATAATTATAATAATATATATTATTAAGTTTACTATTCCCTTCGTACTTTTAATTCATAAGTGGAATTAGGGGGTTTTATCGCATTCATGGATATTAAATCTATTCTATTAGATCTTCAAAAAATCTATTAAAAAAGCGGGATTTTTATAAGCTATTCTAACTAAATAATAATTCAATTAGTTTTACACATACCATTAAACAATTTACAATAAAAAAAATGATTAATTAATTTGACATATCACAATATACTTTGATTACAAGATTGAAGCTGATTAATTAAATGGAAACCGTGTATAATTAATATATGTTGTGTTTTGTATGGATTATTATACAATTGAATCGTTACATTGTGTATTACAAGGCATTGTTACGTAGTTGGATCGATGCGTAGGGCATTTATATAGTGTTATTAATATATAGTAATATTTAGTTAGTTAAATACATAGAAAACACGATCGCTTATAAGAAAATACTTGGGTTTAGCATAGAATAGGTATGTTCTATGAATATTTTGGCCATATAGAAGTATCACGCGACGTTGCAGGGGTTCTCTAAATGGCAAGGTCAATTCACCTGCACTAACATGTTAAATAACATTTCGATATCGTATCTACAGGTATTCAAACATCATAATTTCATGCTCGATATACCCTTAAAGAGATATTATTGGCCAATTAGATTATCTAAAATGACATTGTCTCGAAAGCTCGCTTATTAGAATGAACGGTTCATTAAAGCTTTTCATAGTTATAAAGTAGTACCTCGATATAACGAAATTTTTCAATTCCCCTTGAAAATCCAATCTATCTCATGTTAATTTTACCTCTATATGGAGAAGTTTTATCAATACCTAAATATTGACAATTTTGCTTGTTCGTTTTGCTCATTTTCGACCTGTATATGTATATATTTACTGTAAAAACCTCCATACATCGATGTTTCGAATAGCAACGATGAATATGAGAAGAATAATACATACTACTTTATTTGTACTTATAATTATTACTTGTAAGTGTCATTTCAGTGACTAAAACCGTTTTTAAATTAGAGAGAAACACTTATGATACGCCTAGATATGATTTAAAGCAAACTTAATTACTTCTCATTCACCTACATTTCGCATTTTTATAATAAAGCATAATTTTACGTGGGAATTCGACTGCGGTGGAATAATCAAGTATTTTAACTGGATATATTCAGTAATATTCACAAATTTAACATTTAAATACACATTTCCTCACTTCAAGTGAAACCCATCGACTAAGGATACAAGCAAAATAATAAAATATCAGACAGAGCCAAGTTAAATTGATCGCTGAAATCTAGCCGAATAATGAAATAAGCTCCTGGAAAACAAAGTTTTCCGAGTGGGTGTGTGAAACTTTCAATGTGTTAAACAATGATTCTGTTTCTGACATTGATCTAGGTGGGCTTTACGTTATCAGTATTTAAATAATCAGTTTCCTATAGTGCTGTTATTTTCTCATCACAAAGCTATTGTGTGTATTAGGCAAAGATATGGAGAATGCTGTCAGTGATATAAATGAAATGAGGAATACTTATAAGGTGTGTGTATTGTGGACCAAACATGACCCATTCTAATATACACGTGTCTGATATTAAGAGAACTTTCTTTATTTATTCAGAAGGCGTGTCTAGAAAACAAATAATATAGGAAAGGAAAAATAGACATCTATGTATATCAAGTAACTGTAGTATTTTGTGCAAAACCTTAACTAAGGAAATATTCTGAGGACATGTGAGATTATTATTTTGGCAGTGATATGTTTGTTCACGCATAATTAATTCATTAAATTACATTTACATAATTTACTCATTTTATTCAAGGGTAGATTTTCAGAATTACGTATGTTATAAGCATCGGTGCATATTATAAAAGAATCGTTAAAATGTAAATATATATATAAGTGTTTATATATTCTAGATTCAATTAGATTTCATTAGTGAAACCAGGTGGAGAAGTAAACAAATAGTTTTTCAGGTAAATTTTGTAAACCTGAATAACCGTTGTATACTCAATACATTTTTACAAAAATATGTATAATAACTGTCAAATTAAACTATTTATTTTAAAGGGTCTCATTAAAGTCGACTAAGACATTCATTGAAGCAAAAGTTTCCCAAGTGTTTCGTGACAACTTTGGCTTCGTCTTTCTGAATACAGTATAAAGATACACAAACTTTGAATAGGACATTTAATTTTTAGTATTCTGTCTTGTTTTTGAGCACTGGTGTCGAAGAAAAGCCTTCTCATAATATATACCAAATTAAAATAATTTAATTTCTAGCAATTATAACATTTCAACGGAAAATTCCCTTATCATACTATAGAAAACAACAGCAGTGGTAAATAATCAATATTCGTTCGAAAAGTAGAATATGAAGGTAGATTTTTTTAATCATATATCCAATGAATAATATACACACACCTTTCTCGGTATATTTTAGGAAGTTCTGATATAACATAGGTATGTACTTTTAAAAATTGTACAAAGAGGCATTCAGAATCAAAAGCTTCCAAATCCAGTTTTATTTTTTTTCACAGGTAATATAATATTTGATATTAAAATATTGTAAATTCATTCAATTGTCCTTAATGCACCTTTTTCTCCTTTTGCTCAATTTTTTTTATTACAAACGCCTCAATTAAATTAATACGTAATTTTAATATTAATGTGTATCGTTTGTATGTTAACACCTGGTTGAAATGTAACCATCCCTTTAATTCTGTTTACCATGCCAAGGACTTTAAATTTACTACAACTGCATTAGCAATTTTCTATCGTATTCTTTGACCTGGTTTGGGTTTAGAACCCTTTTTTCTTTTACTCGTTAACCATACTAAAACAATATGTACATATAGTTAGAGACGTCCAACTTGGCCACATGCCCCTTGACACTTGCGAACAGAAAGTAGGCTCTATTGTGAGGAAAAACGAGAAATACGTTATATACCTAGTATTGATGAGGCTGAAAATGTTTGTACTGAAAGAGTAATGTCCTTTCCGTTATATTATGTACGTATTGTGGCCTTAGCCTTTAGGACCTTGGTGCATTGAAGGTTATTGCGGTATATCCTTGAACCTTACTACGGGGATATCACATATTTTATTAATAATTAGATCTTTCATCGCCCATTACCATGAATAAATCAAATTCGAAGATACAGCCAGATACAACACATCCGTGTAATAAATAATAAAACCGTCTCAAACACTGAAAACATGAACGTGACAAACGAGGAAAATAACGCGACGTTAGGTTTTCAGTGTTGAAGAACCTCTTCTATAGTTATACGTTACATTTTTACGGCAGTTGTTAGTCTTTATAATAAACCTACCTGGAAATCATACATAAATTTGCTATAAAAATACATAAATAAAAAAATATTATAATACATATATATTTGCATATGAATATATTCTTTTCCTCATAATATATGTACATAAAATATTTACCACTGAAAATCTTATTTATCGGGATTTATATTAATCAATCCCGAAATAATTTGATTTCAACACTAACGTCAGAATATTAAAAAATACCTGTATTGGAATTCTCAAGACAGTTTAGAGAAATTTTATACTAGAATAAGTGGGCGCACTAACCTGGTTTTTGGTATAGGTTATGTCTGAATTCTATGATATTTACACAAAAATCACGTATTTTAATTGTATGCGGAGAAATTAATGATGATTAATTAAAACTGGTGTTTGCATCGTCTTGATTTTATTATAAAATAACACATTATCGGTCTTATTACATTATCATTAGTTTCAATACTAAAGGTACCTAAATTTATTTCATAGTCAACGGTTTCTTTACTCTATAATACGTCATTCCAATAGTCAGAAATTCAACAACAATTATTGTATCATAAAAAAGTATGTATATTCAAATAAAAAGCACACAAAAGAACAAACGGACTCAGTCCACTCGTTAATGAACTACGCATCTCCGCTGTTTGTTCAACCTGCAAAAGTACCATCATTTTCATGAATAATATATTATTTTCTATCTCTGAATATATTCATTATTGTCTTTAATGAGGACGAATTTCATAGCGAGTAGGTTTTGTGTTTAGGGGGAAATTTGAAAACGATTCCCAGTGATTAAATTTCGGTAATTTTCAATGTACCTCTGGTGATTTGATATTTCACAAAATATTACACCATTGATATTTTCTCGATGTATTAAGATGAATCAATATCCAATTTTCAGATTACTTATTATTTTATTTTTATTATTATTAAGAGAACACAGTCTTCTGGAATACCAGAGAACCTACATCTCTGATGGAGCTTTCTTTGAGGAGGTATTTATACACAACAACGTGTTAATTGTCTGTCGGTGATCTTAACTATTACTAGTTACACAGGTCACCGACAGAGCGGCTCTGCCCGACTTAATAATCGCCTCAGTATTTACCTTACAATCCAGGAAATCAAGAGTAAACTGGATCGAGACGATCGATCGGGATTTTATTAATATTATTCCCGATCTCCCAGTCGTAATAACCGATGAAATCAATTTTAAAATTTCTTGACTGGAGTGGGATTCGAACCTATGACCACAGTATTAGTAGTCACGCGTCTTATCCCCTGAGCTATCACGCTGGTATTATTATTAGAGGATCATTATATTAAATAATCAATCACTATATTCTACAGGAGAATATTTTAGAGGATGGTAGATTATTGCAAATATAAGTGGAAAAAAAAT
Source organism: Agraylea sexmaculata (assembly GCA_022606485.1). Classification (NCBI taxonomy): domain Eukaryota; kingdom Metazoa; phylum Arthropoda; class Insecta; order Trichoptera; family Hydroptilidae; genus Agraylea; species Agraylea sexmaculata. The sequence goes on from JAGTTH010005381.1 coordinate 127,493, forward strand.
GTTTCATAAAAAAACAGTTTTTTTATTAAAAATTAAAAACGAATAGCTTAGATCCTAAAGTATTTAACAGAAACAATACACACGCGCCAGTCACTACTGTGTACTTCACAGAAACATCTGATGCCAAGACGGTAGCCCAAACTCGATTCCAAAAGCACTATTTTTATGTATTTTTAATTAATAAAATTTTTCAATATCTTATATTTTATATTCCCTAAAATATTCTTAGTTAATTAAAATTCACGCTGCATAGATGAATATGCTCCAAATGATTAATAAACTTTTGTTTCAAAGACGTCTTCATGTTCCAAAAAAATCATTTATTACGTTTCTAATTGTAGGTCTAGTAAATGGATAAGTTACTTTTTTTATATGACGAGTAAATTTTAAAATTCATTTATGATGTATAATAATGACTTTATTGACTGACCACATAGTAAAATTATTTACAACATATTTTCCGCAAAAACATCACGAGGCCGCATGCAAAATCTTTTATTCAAATTTATAATAATGTGTGTAGCCTAATGGTTGAATTTAGTGAAAAATATGCAGGAAAGCAATTAAAAGTATGACTAGGCCAAAAGCGGAAGTTTTCCTGGACAACTGACAATCGTAATTCAAACCTAAATCCACCCTCTATAATACTCACAAACAACCAACCCCCTTCAAGTAATGAATGCAACCCATTTAACATTATTATAGATGCGAAAACAGTACGAGCGTGCTTTTTTTTTCAAAAGACGCGACACTCATAAAGCGTGTTTTAAGTGTCGACCTAAATTCGTGGGTGTATTTTTACACAAAAAAATATTTTTGAGGACACCGTAATTTACACTTATACGACTCTCATACATTTTTTTAAATTTAATATCGTTTTTGAAATTAGGACAATCACATTTATTTAGACAGGTACTATTTTCGTAAATTTTATGTGAGAGTACAATTTTTATTTTATTTTATAGCAACGCATATGCTGAAAAACTGCGACCTCCACTTCTGCCGCGGTGCTTTTTTCAGTGTGTCCATTCGACTATGGCCAAAAACTTTATTATTTTGTGTAGCAAGCAAAGCCTTTACGATCAGTAAATATTTTATGAAGCCTTAGTTCGATCTTGCGCCAAAAAACAAAATATGTAAAATATGTACATCGGAAAGAGTGATTAGTATGTTTATGCGTCACGCCATATGAAACATTGCGCTCAATTTCACCAAAAAATCTCAAAGAAATAGTGAAAAACACTTTACAAATTAACTTTAATATTTTAATTAATAGTGAATAAAATTATTATCAAAAAATGTGTTGATTTTTATATAATAATAAGATTCAAATACTCGGTAACAATTATTAGTTTTTTTTTAATCTCTAGACTAGTTGGCTTCGTAGTAGGGGGTTGAATCTTTTATTATTAAATATTTGTTTTAGAGAAAGCACTATCTGAGAATATTTTAATTGGGTTAGGTGGTTTGAATATCGCAAAAAATATGTATTAATTTTAAATTAATTAATTCATGACGTATTTAACAGACACATGGCAACGCTAAGCGATAAAATATATACTATTTTTTCGATACCCTACAACCCCCTAAAGTATTCTCAGTATTCTAAGGCGATTATTTCCTTCAAACTAAACTAAATAACAATAGCTAGTGGAAATATCTTTAAATGGTACGTTATATTTATAACCTAATAAAATTAAAATATATATATACCCACTATGTATGTATGCGTAGATACTAAATAGATAGTAGTAGTAGATAACAATGGCTATAGGTTAAAATAAATATCTTTAGTTAATACATACATTATGCAATGTCCTCTAAAATAATAATACCATAATATTTCGACTGCTCCAGCGTATAATATCGTAAGTGCAAAGAAATTATGTGTGCTCTTAAGTCTTTATGGAACTGAGCCACATATTCAATCTGGTAACACTGCCTGTCACGTGTCAGTCGGTTTAATTATTATTTATAACATATAACAGTTTACGATTATATAAATACCTTCTATTGACATAGACATGAATGTTTTATAGATAATGGATGAATCTACATTAGTTGCCAAGCAAATAGGATTATTTTACTATTTCGAAAAAGTCCCTCTTAATAGGTTAAATAATGATTGAAAATCAACATTTTTTGACGTTTCATACATTCAATATGTGGCTCAATTCTATAAAGACTTAAGAGCACACAGTTTTTTTGCACTTAAGTAAGCTTGTACCGATCATAAGTTCACAACATCCTTGGTATAATGCCAACAACAAGCACATCCGCACAATTATGAAAAAATTCAATATTTCAGCACAACTTTATGATTCATCACATATTATAAGCTAATCGATGGCTAGCTTTAATAAAAAATACTATTGGACTGAATTTCATTATGTAAAATTGTTTTATATAAGTCACCCTCTACGTCACGTTTTAATGTAGATGATTCAAAGCATATTACAAAAAGTATTGTTTACTATGTTTTGCAACGCAATAAGTTTACTCGTGCGCTAAATCATACAAATGCACTTGTAGGTCGCCACAATAAACCAATTAGTGAGCGCATGCGTAGTTATGATTTATGAAGACGAAAATAGTATACTTGAACTTAGTTCTGAGTTACTTCCACAGAACTTAATACTTATTATGCATGTATGCCTTGGATCATAAATATAAAGTCACAGTGTAACTCCCAGCTATGTCACCAATATAATAAATATGTCTTTGACGTACAAAACAATTTATACAACTTGTTTTTATTTGAAACTAAAATATTTTTATCGCTAATATGTAATGCCAGTGCGGTTATAAAAAATATACTAAAACGGACCCAAGCATTTTTTTGTATATTTTTTTTTATTAATAATGAAATAATTTATTGTGGCAGCTTGAGAATCTTCGGTTTTTATTAATGAGTGTTTATTATTATGTTTTTTATTATATGGCAACACTCTCGCCCGGCCAGCTGTCACTCATTATTGATACGCAATAGTTCAATGAACTTTGCTATGATTGTGTTTTTGTAGTTCCAGCATAGTAGATCTGGTCAAACCTGGCTAGAAGTCACCCCAAGCAAGGATCATTATCTTAGATATGTGAATTATTGGAATAGTGAGGATAAAACCAAGACCTTTTTACAAATTCTAGTTTTTTAGACACATCAACGTATTAATTCTAGTTACACAGGTCACCGACAGAACGGTTCTGCTCGACTTTGACGTCGTCAGTTTAGCGTTTATTTTATTACCTTATAAAACTCGGAAAGTTCAGATTTCTTGGTTCATCTTAAGCACATTCTTATAACGTAGAGGCAATTACAAGATAAACACTTTCGATGAGAATAAAATCAACTCAAAAAATAATATCTTGAAATACTCGTAGCTAGACCATTAGTAGGGGAAGTTGTGCCTAATAAGTGCATCAGTATTTACCTTATAATCCAGGAATTCAGAGTAAGCCTGGATCAAGACGATAGATCGGGATTTTATTAATATTATTCTTGATCTCTCAGTCGTAATAATCGATCAAATCATTATTATTTTTTTACTTGAGTTGGATTATAACATATGACCGCAGTATTTGTAGCCACGCGCCTTATCCCCTGAACTATTTATTACGTTGGTAAATTATAGGTATTTTATTACATTTTCTATATTGTGGTTTAATATTATTGTTGTATCTTTATTTGTTTGTTTTTAATATTAGCTATTACGCAGGTACACATAAAGGAAAATAAAAACGAGAGATGTTTTCTGTCTACGTTGAATAAATAATATAATTTATGAATATTCGTGAGTTTCGTAAATATTTAATTACAAAGTTGGAAATATTCTTGGTAATTTTCCTCAGAAAGATAAAGTAAAGTTAAACTTATTTAACTTTAGAAGTGATCTTTTGCAGTAACCGGTGCATCCGCTTTTTAACGTTCATCGTAAAATTTGTTAGCTACTCTTTTATACTACAATTTGATAGGTACTAATTTTAACGAAAAATATATTGAAAATTTATACACCCAGATAGTAATTATATTCATAATTTAAAGTAATTATATGCAGAAAAAATATTTATGCAGCGCTTTTCACATTCGTGGTATATGTATCATGTAGATTTATACTTTGAACTTATGATAAATACGGATATTTCAAATTACTTTAATAATACTGTGACCATCCAGCAAAACCTTCAATATTTAAATGATACAAAAAACTAATAATATGATAGCTATCGATTATAATATAGAATAATAGAAAATCTTGAAAGGATGAGAATGAAAGGTTGTCTGCGGTTTTCAAGTGAGAGTATTTATCTGAATATGAAGATGATGTAACAAAGAGGCCTCTCCAGTAATATGACTGTAGTTATACTTGTTATAGGGAAGATGGAGACCATTTTACAAGAAGCATACTTAGTTTATGCCCAAGCCAAGTGGCAGCCACTACAGCCACCTAAGAAAGTTGCCATGTATCATACATGCACACTACGCCTAACCATGTATGTATATCCTCACAAGGGAAGTGCACTTTTATCCTCTGGCAACACTGGCATTGCACTATTTGCTATTAAATGATAATAAATCAATGACTCAATCAAATTCATTTTATAATACATAATTATATTTTAAGCTATATGCATATCGACCTTACATATTAATCCACTTACATTTTTTACTTACACTTATATGTTTTGGTAATTCAATATAATCTATACATGTCTGAATTCTCACGTTATTAAAATAATGTATGTACACTTTTCAGTAAGAATTCCAATTATACGGTAATCATGGATTCAAATCCCACTCAAGTAAAAAATAAATATTCGTAATCGGTTATTACGACTGGGAGATCGGGAATAATATAAATAAAATCCCGATCGATCGCCTTAATCCAGGTTAACTCTGATTTCCTGGTTTATGAGGTAAATACTGAGGCGATTATTAAGTCGGTAACCTGTGTAACTAGTAATAGTTAAAATCAACGATAGACAATTAATCAACACGTTGTTGTGTCTTAAAAAAACCAATATTTGTAAAAACCCTCTCAAAAATCCTCCCACGGCGTATATAAAAAAAAAACATAAATATTTTATAAAAATGATTAGATAAATATTGATAAGGCCAATACTTCTATTAAAAATAGACGAAGAATTATATGTTATGTAGTAAAATCAACATGTACGAATAAAAAAGTATTTCGTTGTTGTTAATCCAAAGTTCATTAACTACCTTTACTTTTTCTGTAAAATTAGTCTTATACCAAAAATTAACTCAAATAATTGCGCAAATTATTCAGTATACCTAAAACCATATTGTATTTTTTTATCTGAAGTATACAAGGACTATGTTTTAAGTGAAATTAAAAAATCTAGTGAAGTAACTCTCTTAAAGAGTTTAAATATAAAACTTTTTTATTTGAATACGTAAATTAGAGTGAATAATTTAAAACAACACTGTGAAGTGGATAGTTTTTCGGGCACCTGAACGTGCATGAAATTTCAGCGCAAAAGTCTCTAGAAACGATCGCGTGCTTTATTTTACTTATTACGTGCAAAGTGGACAGTCAAGGACAAAAGTAAAGCTCGATATTGTATCAAAAATTTGTAAAATACTGTACGACTCTAATTAATTACTATTGAACTCGACTGTCTTCTGAGGGAGTGTCGAAGCTGACAAGGCCACATTCCCCTTGGACTTTTCACCATTTTATCATCATAATACAAAAAAATTCAATTAGGACTTGATATATAAACAATTTAATTTTATAAATCACTTGCTGAGGTGAAATACTCACAAGATTTTAACTTTCATTGGGTTTAATTAAAATTTATCACCATATGCATATCGTTAATCTTTGAATTTAAGACTTAACAAGATGCTTTTCGTAGACTAAGACGCACATTACTACAGATAAAAATAGTTTTTCTTTGAAAAATAAACTAATAATGTTCAATATTGTGTTCAATTAATTAACCCCCCGTTGTTGTCGGACATAATTTGTGTCGGAAGCGAAAATTGATAGATGATTGAAAAATACACCAACTTTCCGATAACAAGGAGACTTGAGAGGTTCAACTATAATCAATTATTATATTAAAATGTGCCTTTTTGTGTATTCAGTGACTAGGTATTAAAAATTAATGAATGATTTACAGACTATTAATTAAATTACAAGCTTCTAATTTCCTCATAATTTTTTCAAAAGCCTTATATAATATTTATTAAACTGCGCACTACTTCAAATTAAATACATAAAACAAACCCAGGTTTCAATAAGCTTTATATAACGGAGAGGTTTATACAGAAATTATGTCTTAATAAAACAATAATCGTATTATTTTATAGAATATTAACAACATTCTTCAATTTCTCTCAAATAACAAAGATATTTTGTTCTTCAGCACGTGTACGCCCTTTCAAAACAATAATGTGCTATTTCTAATATTGGAAAAAAACATCTCATTAAGACATCAATCAAAAGCTTTCTTAACATCGGACAACGTAGTAATAAATTGAAGCAAGAATTTTTCATTTTTCAAAGACTACACAGTCATTAATCGACCTCTAGTAATTACACAACACCTAAACAGGGTGGATTCAAGAATTTATTATCCCAGAAAATGTCCTATTTCAACATATTTTACTTTAATCTGTAGAAACATGTGACAAGATTACAGAGGCAATTTGCAGTCTCGTTCGACTCTTAAAATGGCGGCATTCCGCTGCGAAATTAAAACGTTATAAGACAAAAACACGAACATTTAAACAATTTACTACATATAATGCAATGAAATAAGGTGAAAAAATTACAGAAAGGTTATTTAAAATATCTTGGAATAAATTGGCCGGTACCCATCAAAGGCATCTTTTAAATTTCAAAGAAATATTTATTACATAAATAAATCGATAAATAGATGGTTTTACTGCTTGTTTGTCTCGATTATAATTTAATCATCTTTTTATTCATGCATTATTTGTCTATTATATAGATACATTTAGTATACAGGATAGACTAACTGAGAATATTTTAAAGGGTGGTAAGGGTATCGCAAGAATAAGTGAAAAAAATAAAATTTGTTCTTAATTTATGACGTATTTAACAGACACGGCAATGCGACGCGACGTTCTATACTGCGGGTTGGTTTGAATTTAAAAATATTATTATATGTGTACTTAAAAAATTACACTGAAAAAAAAATACTTCAAAAAAACATGTGTGAATTTTTCTATAATAATTCGATTCAAATACTCGGGAATAATAATTAGTTTTTTTTAATCTCTAGACTAATTTGCTTAATATTTATAATAAGGCGCATAACTACAATACAGGTTCTTTATTTAATTAGCATTTTATATTGTTGATTTAATACAAAACATCTTATAAATCTTTTTACCTATAACTAACATGAGAATAACATTTTTATGTGACATTAGAGATACTTAATATTAAATAAAAGACTATGGTAGTGCTTTTGAATCCTGCTAGAATTAAAAATATAGATTTATAGGAATATTTTTAACTGAGAATACATTAGGGGGTGGTAGGGTGTCGCCAAAATAAATTAAAAAAAAAATCATGACGTATTTAACAGACACGGCAACGCGACGCGACGTTCATTACTGCTTGTTAAAAAAATATATTTTTGCGATACCCTACAACCCTCAAAAATATTCTCAGTTAAGTCCATTCTGTATAACTTAAAATCCAAAATATTTATATAAATCTATATTTTCCATTCTGTATATTGAGGCGATAATAGTGCTTATGGAATCAAAATCGAAGCGATAATAGTGCTCAATTACATAATTATGAAACCTTTATGCCTGTGTTTACTTCAATGCTATATTCGCTGTTCATAATAATCTAAAATAATCCTATGCCGTGCTTTTTTAAATATTTTTTACGCAATACGTATATCTAAAAAAACTAGTGATAATTTAAAGAATTTGATCGAGTCTCGATATGTAATATATTATATGGATTAACGAGGATTGGATGTGTGTTCAACGAGGTGAACTTTGATAGAAATTCTCTTTCGAAATAACAGGAAAGCCGTAGAATATACTCGTAATATCGGTAACGTGTCAATCTCCTACAAATCACATTTTAAGCCTTATCGGACCAAAGAACATCTTACAGAGTTTCAGACTCCACTGGGAATCATTTCCAATCTCACATACTCGTCCTCGATAACCGTGGTCGAAAAATTCAATTTCAATATTTATAAATAAAAAAGGCAATTTTTATTACAACAATCTCCTTAACAAAGAGTCTGTTTAATATAAGATCAAACACATGTTTTCAACACTCGAACTCCTTCGTGAGCTTTCTTGCACGACAATGAATTAATACATACATATCAATCTTATCTTATATCCGCTAACTTCATAAACTAGGACATTTTAAAATATTATTACTCTGACCTTCACCGCGTTTTTGGTCAAAACGTTTCTGATTATAGATTAAGATTAACAAACAATGAGGTTAGTGTGTTTTCATATGAGCGTCGGTAACTGATTGATATTAGACATTGCTTAATGATGTTTGGATGAATATCCTCGACATTTATCAAAGCAAATATCGCAGATTTGAGTAAAAAACATTACAAACAAACTCCCCGACTAACCCAATCATAAGACATGTAAATAAAACCAAATATGCCTCGAGGAAACCTAAGTTCATTTTACCAATGAACTTCTAAAACTGATATTATTTTTAAAAATAAAATAAAATTTCTAATAATCCACTCAACTCAAATTTGGTTTTACCTAAACAAATTGTTATTTAGTTTTTAAGCATTGTATTTTGTAACTGATTTGTTAATATTGCTTTTATCGTTGTTATTATTTATTATTCTTCAAATTTGTAAATGGGTTTTTATTTTTTTCCCCATTCTTTCTATAATAAAAAACTATTATTAATGTCAAATTAAAATAAAACATTCTCATGTTAGTTATAGGTAAAAAGATGTAAATACTCTGTACACCTAAGTCTATTTCCAAAGATATATTGTTCTATCAATCAATGTAAAAACTTATGCATAATAAAGAAATTGTAATAATAATCCCCGACATTTTCAAGCAAAATAACGCCCACATTCGTCTCGGGTATGTTAATTTGAATAATTTGTTATCCTGTGAGATAAATATCACATGTGAAAAAGCTAAACTTAATCCCCGATTTTGGCACGATTTTTCACTATTCTGGTAATGAAATCCTAATTGAGTATTTTTGTTGCTCTACCGGTGTTCGTATTGAAAAGGTAAAGTCTATAAAGAGTAAAATTATGCTCAATATCGATCGAATAGGTCGAGAGTGCTCATTGACACGAAACACAAAACAAAAGGTAAACATTCTAAATTTAAAAATGCACCACTTCCGCATCCGACGTTGGTTTTTCAAATACGAATTTAGAAAAATAACTCCATGTCATATATTGCCATTAAATTCGCTGCATTGCGCCACAGATTCACATTAGGACCAACCTTCACCTTCACCGAATTGATACAGGAACTATACACCAATTTGTTGAATAAATTGGGGTTAGCTGGTAAATAAAATCTCTTACTTTTGCGATTGACTTTTCCTTTGTGGAAAAAAGGCAAAGAATATTGGATTTCACATCGCGAATGAAGAAGCCTCTCGAAACCCACAAAAAAGCTTTCATGTTAAGGTCAATGAATAGATAGATTGCCACTCTGAAAATATGAAAAATATATATTTTGGTCAAAGTATATTCAACATACATGTATGACATGTCTTATTGTAGGACTTCTTCGGGAGTATTATTATTATAATTTCTTTATTTAATTTGAATTTTACATTGTTCATATAATACAAAACATCTTATGAATTAGACTTAGTTGTACAGAATATATAAATCTTTCTACCTATAACTATAACTAACATGAGAATAACATTTTTATGTGATATTAGAGATACTTAATAATATTAAATAATAAAAAATATAAAGATTAATTAACAATACTTAACAACTTACAGATATGAAGATTAATTAACAATAACAAGAATAGACTCTACATTAACAAAAACAATTACAAAGTATTATGCTTAAAACTTAATAATAGATAGATCGGGTTAAACCAAATATGAATCGAGTGAATTATTTCAAAGTTGTTACATTTTGTAATGATATCAATTTTGGAAGTTAATCGGTAAAATGAAATTACGTTTACATTACTTATAATCGGGTAAGGGTATATTTGCTTTCACCATTTTTAACTTAATGTCCTCGTGGACTTCTGTAAGTTTTGTACCAAGACACTTGTTTTGTATGACTTGAATTTTATTGATCTTATATATATTTGTATCTAATTGAAAAGTGATGAGATGAAAATTTTATTTCATTATGTTACTTTCATTATGTATGTATGGAATATAGGAGTAAGGTAAATAGCATTTACAGAAGAAATGTAAATGATATTCATGTAATATTGGACTGAACAAACCACAGGACGTTTATATGAAGGTATAATGCCAGACACCACGTTATTTATATGATGAAAAAAGGGATATTCTATATATATATAACTATTTGGCAAGGATACATATTATCAGACCTCTTCATGATTACAGCTTGTCGCATTATAGTTATAGTATCACCTTGAGGCATGCAAGGAATTCCTCAAACCCTGCATTTTTCGTGCCAATATCTTCAAGGTCCTGAGCCCCTCCATTCAAAGGAGGTCAACGCCATCGTCTTTAGTTTTTTCTTCTGTTTTGAATTAGGTAGAAACTTCAAAGAAATCTTCGACTGGCCAATACAAGTACATATATAAGATAACAGGTTGTAATACCTATAATGTTTTTCATGATGATAAAAAACATTAAAATGCATTAATCACCGAAATATATCCATCAAAATGGTCCATATATTATAGTTATTTGGGTCGAAGTACGTATTATTGTTGGTTTATTACCCAATTTGGAACAATAATAACTTTCCGGACACGCAATACAATTCGTAAAATAATGCGTACGAAGAGGTGAGCTTTAGAATTTGCGCCACGGTGGAGCTTTACACATCTTAAATTATTTGTCGTTTTTTTAATATTAAAACTGGGTCGATTATATTGTAGGGTGATTAGGAAATTATTCAATATTTAGCGAAAGAGCATGTAAAGTATTTAAAAGCAACACGTATGATGTGTGGAGCTTTTCTTATCGTGGCTATCGATAATGTCCCACTTGTTTTATCGGACTCAAATAACTAACATAGGAAATGCAAATGCCTGTCACAGACGACAGTCATCCCATTTTCTACACAAGTCGTTCATTGTGTGAATCGAGAGTAGTTATTTTAACGTGACGTGTCTGAAAGTCGTTCACAACATCAGCACTTGATAATCACAGGTCGTTAGTGGGCGTTTTTTATTCGATTTAGTTTTTCATGAATTGTAAAATATACACGTTGTAAGTTATAAAATTAAAAATAATCATGTTAATCCATGTGAAACATTTGCCAAATGAGAATTTTCATTTTCAGATATCTATTCCAAAGCTTGGGATTCCTAGGCGTGCGTCGGCGTAAACTTACGGTAATAGAGTTGCTTTGTTGTACTTTTGATTATTTTTTTGTTAATTAGTGCCTCGCCCGAGGCTCAGACGAGGCATTAACTATCAAAAAACCGAATTTAAATGTAGCTAAGTAACTCTACTATCGTATTTACGGTGTACGTTTACGGTGACGTGTGCCTGGGAATCCATTACTTAAGGGACAGTTAAAACCACCCAAAGGAATTGTTGAATGTTTTAAGCAAGAATATTTATTTTTATATACTCATAATTTTATATAAAACTTACGAATTTTATGTATGGATATTTAAGCCTTTGACTAGTTCATATTCGTTTGATTTACATCGCAAACAAATATGGTATATTAGCAATGATTATTAAGATGCCGATTTTTCAATTTTAAATTTAATTTGTTATATAAGATTTGTTAAGAGCTCTTAACGTGGAAAAATTTCAGGCAATTACAAACAAGGTAAGAGTTTTTTCTTCTATGGAGAAATAAACAATGTGAAAACTTTTCTTTAGTCGTAACAAGCGCTCAATAACACACTCTGAAAACTTTTTATTTCAAAGGTTTCACATAAACGACTGTTCATTTCTGATAAATGCACGTGATTTCGATGTACAACGTGACAAATTTTTGCAATATAAATCATTGATACTATCAATACAGACTGTGGTAATGGTACAGTACCCCCCAGATATTTCAGGAATGTTTATTGTGTCATTGTAACGGTATATTTGGGGATGATCGTGTATTGTTACAATTCTTGGTATTTTTTCATCGTCTGTTACTATGTGTAGTTATACCTCACTTAGCCCATTGATAGATATAGGCGTGGTACATATTTTCATAATTTTTTTTCGGTGGTAAGTACGGGGGTTGAATTGGCGCTGGTGTTTGCGTGTACAAACAAGTGATACTAATACTAAGACATAACCACGTGCATGGCTGGACATATATCCAGAACAAGTGGTACAGTCATATTATTTTAATTTAAATAAATAAATAAATATCGTGACGCCTTCCCTATTGACAGGAGTCCCTTTATAAGGGGTTGGCCAGGCCACCTTGGCCTTTACGGGAGAATATAGTAGAGATGGTTTCCCAGGCCACCACACAGCAATGAGTACTTAAGATCTAGTTTGCTAAGCTAGATCTACCAAGTGACTCCGGTGCCGTGAATCGAACCCGGGAGTCTTCACTCACGAATCCGTTACACTAACCACTGGGTCACAAGGCGGCTAATTTTAATTTAAACAATATACATATATCGTGCCCTCGCAAGACTATGCAATACTTATAATTAAACTGTTGCGCTTGCATGTAAATAAATTGATCTAATTTAATTCATAGATGTAAACATAAGATATCGCATTGCATATAAATAATTCGTGCAATTTTGTGTAAACCCGTATTTTTGCACTCTTCTCTCCTATTCGATAAAGGCATAAGTGTGCCTCCCTCACTCAACACATTTCTAGTGACCACTGAGAGTGATTGTGACAATACTTTGGCGATCAAAACGCAATAATATTTTAAACGTCTTAAAGAAGTAGTCTTTGGTAAAAACTAAGCCTAGATCTATTTGAGTCCATATGACATGTAGCAACAATGCATTTTCCCATTTTACGGTGAAATATAACTGAAGATATAAAGAGGGATGTTTACAGTGTAATGTTTGCCAGGTAACTCATGTTTTTGGCCACTTGAACTAACCATGCATTTAGCCACTCATGCGATATCTTATGTTTATATATAGTTTTTAATGAGGTTGATGAGTAGAATACAAACCTCTCATCCGTTGCCTGAAGTGCTGAAGGCTCGTTTTCGCCTACCAGCGGTTGACGATCTCCGGCTCGGCGCACACACTCACGCACACGTCTCCTCAGTATATGTGATCAATCTGAATGAAGACGATTTATGATTATGAGGAAAATTCGTCAGTTAATATGAAATTTCAGCGAACTGCCCCCTCGAAGGTTCTAGATTTTTTTTTTCAATTGAAAGGAAATGCTTCGTTGGATAGGTGTTTTTTTCTGATAGTGAATAATATTTGATGATGGTATAAATATTAGGGGAGGGGTTGTCTCTTGTCGTATTGCGGTGTATGTGAGACGAGTGACTGCGGGGCCCGTTACCGCACTCCGGGCAGACCGCAGCGACACTGGGCTTTGCACACTGAGGAGTGGGGCTCTTCACTACAGGGAGGGGTGCAGGGAACACTGTGCCGCTGTCGGGGGGCGGGGGAGGCAGGGGCAGGCAGGGGCAGGCAGGGGGCGCACGGGGATGGCGAGGGGAACAGGGTGCGCGCCCCTTTGCCCCACCCTGCGCACACCACCTCCACCCGACCACGACGATCTGCACCTTTTCACATAGGCCTCTCTTTTAACAATGCATTATCACTCATTACGATCATTACAAGAACAAAAATAGTTGATAGCTTTCAGCAGTTTCAGCGATACCATTACAATAATATTTTGAAAGCATGGTTACACTCAAAGTCTTATTACACACGTAAAAACAAAAACTTTTCAATTCTGTTTTTCACATCAAACTGTAAATATTCAAATTACAAAAATTTTAAAACTTGTTTTAAAACGAAACTAAAATATTTTTATCGTAATTTTGTAATGCATAATAAAGGGGGCTGCTGATGATAATCATATACATATTTGATTAATACCGAAGCTGATGACGATTAAAATATTATTAGTATTTTATTGGTACTGCTGGTGATGATGACGCAATTTATATTATTATGTTATGAATAGTGGTAATGATAGTAATAATGTGTGTGATTTCAAATTACACAGGGAATCTAATTAGACATAAGAATAATGTTGTTAGTATGGAGCTGTGTTGATTTGTACGTATTCTCAAAATGCACGTTCTGTAATATCGCTTTATGACTTGTCACAGTGTTGATTTTGCAGCGATATGATTTGTCCTGTGTTGAAGTGTCTGTTACTGAGTTTACTTTACTGAAATGTCATTATCTGTAGTGTCTCTTTCTCAAACGTCCGATCACCATTTTTTTCGTATAAAAAAATAATTTAATAATAATAAAGTAATTTATTGTGACAGCTTGAGAATCTTCGGTTTTATTAATATTTACAATAAACAAGTATGAGCTCACTTTATGATATCATCGCATTGGTTCAAGTTCAAATTAGAATTTGTGGTTGTTTACTTGCAATTTGCGTAGTGCATTTTGGTTGAAATTACGCTGTACCGTACTTTGTTTACAAAATCGCGTAAAAAAATAAGTAAATACGCGAGATTATCAAACATTTTAAAATAATAATTCAAAATTGAAAAGTTTAACTAGCCGAAATGGACCATTAATGAAGGTGTGGTTGTGTTACATTTAATGTACCATTCCTTAGATTTAATTATTTTAAGTTCAATAAAAGACATGTTGTATACTATATATATAGTGGTAACTCAAATCAAATTTTCCCATACAATTCCATACAAACTGCCATTTGTCTGTTCCAGCCTCCAAAAAAAGTCCTAGCAGAAAAACGTACCCCATGTTTTTCAATTTAAAAAATATATTTATAAATGGCAAATATTTATTGTGCAAAACCAAAACGAGAATATAAAGAAATAAATGAGATTTAAAGTGTTATTTTTGCTTAATTTTCAACACTGCTTTTGTCTTCACGGATCTTTGCCTTATTCGCTAAACTTTTCTTGCCCTCACATTTAGACTGTTTAGAAAAAAAATGTTCCAGACCCATGGATTTCTCTAACCGATTGCTCGTATCTCGAATTTTACTCCTATCTCGAAGAAAAAAATCGCTCGATCACGTGCTCTTATCTCGAAAAACTCGTATGTGGGAGCACTCGTATGTCGAGGTACCACTGTATAATTGTCTAAGGTGTGTGTGTATGTTATATGTACAGATCATTTGGGCAGGTACAGTAAAAAATAGTTCTTAAAATATTTGGGTACAAGAATGTATTAAAATTATTTGTGCTCTAAAGTCTTTATGGAAATGATTCACATAATATTTAAAATCGGTGGTCGTTCCAAGATATTAATATAAACATCTTGAGTTTCAGAACATTAACAAATTGAAACTTTCAAATAAAATTACTCTAGTTGTATTATATTTATTCACTTTTAAGCAAAAAACATCTCCGTCTATAATTATCCATTTTTTTCAGCATTGCTGATCACCAATATAAAATATACACCACCTTACAATTTACTAATCAATAATTTTTACCTACATCTACATCTACTTATTTTTTTACATATTAGGAAAATATCATTTCCTCCAATTTCTAATAAAAGCCGGTCATAGTATTTGTTATACCTACCAGGGAATTATGTAATATCAATTATTACAATATTTTTTAGTAAAAAATGCCAAATGCAGCAAATACCACATTAAACATAAATTTAAAAAAATATACATAATTTATGATAATAAATTATACATATTCTTGGGGTTTCACCAGCCCATATTTAATTAAAGTTAAACTTATACATAAACCGAATGAATCAGTAAATTTTTATTCTGCACAAATTCAAAGTTCGCGGCTAGTAGGTGCTCGATGGCCCAATATTTATAAATGTATGGAACATAACACAAATAACAAATAATTTTACAATTCTTTGTAGGGCTAGCTGGACAGCGCAGATATGTATTTATGAGCTGCCAGCTGGCCGCTGCGAGTAAAGTCAATAGCCAACATCCCGTGTACTTCCACGGCCCACTGGTGTGACTCGCCTCGGACGGGCAGGATGTAGTCTGTCGCTCCTCCTGTGTATACTTAACCTACAATAAATACTGGCCAGTCTCTAATCATCTTTCATTGCAATACTCTCACTCCTGCGCTGATAATCCGGACCCACAATCATGGGGGCAACTCCTCGTACCCCATACTGGTGACCCCTTGTGTGAACACTCGACCTTCTACCGGCCGGCCATGACTGCGAGACCACGAGGCAAGAACATCTACTACAGCCACCAGAGAACTCGCAACAGCCACCAGAGCGACCAGAGAACTCGCAACAGCTCGCATGGCACAACAGCTACCACTGGAACAGCAGCCGTTCCAGCGTAGCAGCACGGCGAAGACCGCAAGGTTCCCCACGGCATCAGTCTCCTGGCATACTGACCTCCCGAGACAGTCACAACTTGGACCGCGTCCCTCATCCTCGGCTCCTCGGAGGTGCCACAGTACAACGCAGGTCTGATGTTTTCCCCTGGTGATACGCTTCACCATCAGCCACGGCGGCGCGTCATCCGACTCCTGAGATGTTCGCCGCCCCCTCAGGAACCTTTCGTCGTCGACGCCGACTCAGCCTCCGCCCAGATCATACAGCCGCCAAATAGAAGTCAGCATCGATTAGTCCATCAGTGCAGTGAACAAAATTTTAATTCAATTTTTTTGTCAAAAATTTTTTTGTAACATTTTTTTTCTCTTAAAATTTTTTTTAACAATTTTTTTTTCTTTAAAATTTTTTTTTTGTAACATTATTTTTTCTTCTCTGCAATTTTATACATATCAATGTTTTTTTTTAATTATATCGTTACACTGGGGAGGGAGTCCTGTAGGGCTAGCTGGACAGCGCAGATATGTATTTATGCGCTTCCAGCTGGCCGCTGCGAGTAAAGTCAATAGCTAACATCCCGTGTACTTCCACGGCCCACTGGTGTGACTCGCCTCGGACGGGCAGGATGTAGTCTGTCGCTCCTCCTGTGTATACTTAACCTACAATAAATACTGGCCAGTCTCTAATCATCTTTCATTGCTATACTCTCACTCCTGCGCTGATAATCCGGACCCACAATCATGGGGGCAACTCCTCGTACCCCATATCTTATTTAAAAATTCTAGCTTTACTGATATATAAAAACAACTAGGATAAAAAAAAATTTCAATAACAAAAAAAAACAAAATGACAGATACCTAATAAAAAAATGTATTCAACAGTAAATGGTGATATTTAAGTAATGAGTTAACAAAATTTTATGAAAAATGAAACAAAATGTTGATAGAGCGAGCAGCCATAAAGTGATGTTGTGCCGGCTGTCAGTTCGTGGTGATGATGGCTGATGAAAAAGTCGTAGTTGAAGAAACTCTTATAACAAATATTAAACAGGAACAAGACAAAGAAAAAATCAAGGAAGAGCACAAGGTGAAATCGTCATCGGAAATCCTCATTGAATTATTCGGTGTATTCAATGCTCCGCCTCCTGCAATCGAAGATCTTCGACGAGATTCTCCACCATCAAAAGATAGTGAGTTACTTTATAATTATTTTTAACGGCTACAAACTAAATATAATGATATTGTATAAAAACTTGAGATATTTGAAGTATTAAAAGAAGGAAAGTATGTATTGTACACACTGTGGGAAAAAATCAGTTATATTTACTAATAATTTTATTTTAACATTTGAAATGAATACATTTTTTAATATATTACAACAACTCTTATATTTTAGAAAAGAAATCCAAGAAGAAACACAAACATAAAGATAAAAAGAAGAAGAAATCGAGAAAAAGAGGACGCAGTAGCTCTGACAAAAGTGATGTAGATTCTGAAAATGAACCACTGAAAAAAAAGTCGAAAAAAAGCAAACACAAGAAACATAAAAAGAGAAACAAAAGTGCCCACTCAGAGGATTCTTGTGATGAAGATCTCACACCTCTTACCAGTCCGAAAGTTGAAAAGGCTTCAACTAAATCTAAATCCAAGGTCAACCAAAACCAAAAACAACCAAAAGATCAAATCACTGTCGACTTAAAAAATAATATTGCAATTAAAGATGTTGACGACATTAAACTATCAAATATTTCGGAGCCCATGGATGATATA
Organism: Agraylea sexmaculata; assembly: GCA_022606485.1. Lineage (NCBI taxonomy): Eukaryota > Metazoa > Arthropoda > Insecta > Trichoptera > Hydroptilidae > Agraylea > Agraylea sexmaculata. The sequence continues at coordinate 145,862 of JAGTTH010005381.1, forward strand.
CCTATTCCAAAAACTCCAGATCTGTCAAACATTAAACTGCCTGAAGAATCTTCTACATTAGTTTCAACAAATAAAAATGATCCAAATGACAAAAATAAACCAGGCTCAAACAAAATTCAAATAAAAAATTTGAAATATAGTACTGTATTTGAAGAAACTGTAAAGCAAGTCGAAGAGGAAGCTCGAAAAAGAGCGGAAAAATATGAAGATGGCGAAATATCCTCATCAAGCCAAGATAGTCCTTCAAAGGTGACATCAGAATCTGAAGGAAATGAAGAAACAAATGTAGATTTTACCAAAATTACTGATGATGAACCTTACAAAATTCCCGAGTCTGTTGATAAATTGTATAACAAGTAATTATTACCCGTAAGGTGCTATTTACACTAATACAATAAATCTTCTGTGAAATGTTTATTGAAAAGTCACAAAAATTATGCTGAATCATATTAGTGTGAATGCCACCTGAGACTTTTCATTGATCTTAGTTACAATTTGAAGAACTTTGTTTTATTTTTAGTGAGAAACTTGAAGAAAAACATAAGAATCATTCTAAAAAATCTGAAACTTCTTCCAAAAAAAATTCAAAATCTCCTCAAAGAAACCACAGTAGTTCAAAACACAAGGAATCGCGAAGTACATCACGCAATAGATCAAAAAGTAGATCAAGAAAGCATTCCAGAAGTCGCTCGAAAGACAAACATCACTCTCGAAAATTACATGGTTCAAGTAGAAGTTCACATAGCTCTAAATACCACAAAGAAGATGATAAAAGGTTTAAAAATATATTTAAAATTATGGTGAATTCATTTGAATGCCTATATTTATTACAGATCTAAAAAACATGACAAAAGGTCCAAAGAAAGTAGCAGGGAGAGCAGGTTTGAAATTGATAAAAAAAGGCTATTAGAAATAGCTCGAAGGAATGCCATAAATATGATACAAAATGGATCTTTACCAGCTGCATTAAATCTTGGTGTCCAAGCGCAGCAGAAAGTAATATCAGCTATAAAATCTGGAGGCAACTTATTTTTTTTTTTAATATTTTAATTTAAATATGGACAGTGTTTAAAATTTATGGATTATTTATAGGAAAATCAGTAGATGAGCTAACTGACTTTTGCAAAAGTCTTTCTAGGAAAGAAGCCCTCGGTGAACTATCTTCGGTATCTAGTGAAACCGGCTCAGATAATGAAAATGGAACATCTAGTAGAGCTTTTCATCATCCTTTCCAAGTAAAGGATAAAGCACCTATCGTATTAAACATTAAAGTGCGTTATTTTTTATCATTATAATCATTCACAATAAATTCAAATATATTGTATTAAATCTGTTTTTAGGGAGGCACCCCGTTACCTGTACAGTCTTTTCAAGAAAAGACTATTGAACAGTCAAAGAATTTACGATTACAGTTTCCTGTTTCGTCTGGATCTCAACATAGGGGTGCAGAAGGTGAATGGAGACCAGTTTCACCACCAACTGTTAAAGCAACCCCAACCCCTTCTTTACCGAAACATGTTCCAAATCCACCATTTTCCAATACCAAATCGTATGTGTACATCATTACACAAATTAAACAATTGATTATTAGATATAATAGTATGGTTATCTTTTAGATCCAACACCCCCGCATCTCAATCCCTTGAAATGAATTCATATATATCTCAAAATGAGTCCCACCATGGAATACCACCAAATATCTCTTCAAAAAATAATCCACCAGGTAATGAAAAACTAATATTATAATGTAATAATTAAATTTAAATGAAATACATTCTTAATTACATTTTTTCAGCTGTACCTGGTGTTATGCAACCTTGTATGGTTCCAAGTGTGCTGCCAGGGCCACAAGTTTTTCCATCAGATATTACTGAAGTACATTTTTATTATATCTTATAAAACAACTAACAGACATAAATAAATACATTTGTTCAATATTTCAGACTCTCGACTTAGGCTCCATAGTTTCTCAGAGACTTTCAGCAATCAGGAAATTACAACAAAATCCAAATGATCACTCGGCAATGAACCAGATTTGTGAAGTCAATAAAGAGGTACTTTTATCACCACATACTTAAGTTACCTTATATATTATTTTATATTATTTATCTTTGGTAGATGTCCAAATGGGCTCAGTCCAAACAAGAACCAGGGCAGTTCACCGGCAGTACGGGAGCTCAAATTCTTACACCAAAAGAATTGGCGAGTGGTATTCAGGCTTGGGCCAAACCTGTAAGTCTTCAAATATTTATTCTCTAACCAAACTGTTCAAATTTCACATTAATATATAAATATATTATTGTGTGAATTTGATCTGATAATAATATGAGAACAAACAAAAAAACTAGTGTATTATAATACATTATGTAATGGGAAAAAAAATATGTTAACAACATAAACACAATTTCCGGAGTCAATGTTATAAATGAGCATTGCTAAGAATGATTGTGATCTATGCATTTCTTCATAGATCGCAATCTTTTTTAGCAGAAGTCGCTCATGATTTTCATTTAATTTCAGCTGCTTGTGCGGTCTTTTGAGGCGATGGATTCATTCCTAAGTGGAAATAACCAGGATAAACAATGGTGTTTTTTATATTGCCCAACATTCAGAAATGGAACTTCATGCCATTTCACTATTTTATGATTGAGTTAGTTGTACACAATCTCACATTGAATGTTGGGCAATATATAAAACTGTTGATAATTTCTCATTTAATATTCATTAATGAAATCATATTTATCATGGTGATATCTTTTTTGTATGTGCTTCATGTAAATACAGTTTAAAATAACACATATTCAGTGGATCCTGTGTACGCTATATACTGATATTGATCATTTGCCTCTGTTTTTCTCTACATTGTAATCAAATGACAACATTAGTTTGTAATGTACACTGCCCAAACTGCAATTCAACAAAATTGTAGTGTCACTAAATTCTGTGGAGAAGCAATGCTATAAAACGCTTGCTTTTCTTAAAAAGGATACACTGAATATGTTACAGGAAGCTTACAGCTATAATGAGGGAGATAAATTATCCAGAGAACAGGGTTAAAGTTTGATTAGGTCAACATTATGAACTTCAAGTGACACGGCTACAAACATTATGACAGTCGAACGTGTGGTAGGTGAGTAACTCTCATGTCGCAGCTCTGTCCTGTAAATATCAATCAGCACGGACAGAGCCGACAAGGGGGTAATGAAAAACCAGTAATATTGTGCTTTTGAAAATTGAATTTATTAACCTTTTTTGAACCAACTTTTAACTATTGGTGTTATTATGTGTTGTTTAAAGATAAAAATAAATATTTTACTATCATTACACAAAACAATGACTAAATGAAATGATTGTTGATTTCTATACAGGATCAATTACAGACCGCAGCGCCAGTAACAGGTGGAATGGGCATGCACTTATTACAGAAGATGGGTTGGAGACCAGGTGAAGGTTTGGGAAAGCAAAAAAATGGTTCTCTTACACCTCTACTTCTTGAAGTCAAACTAGATACACGAGGACTTGTCGCTAAAGAAGAGGTAATCATTATACACATGTACTACATAATGCCTTGACTATTAAAATTGCGCAAAGGAAAAATTAATAATCCGATTCACAACACAAATTTTGTGAGAATATTACTTTTGTGTAGATTTTAGTGGCACAAACAATCCTAATAGGTATATGTAATTTAAAAAAAATCACTAATGTCATTATGTCAAAAAAAAAAATTTTAAAAATCAGGATCAATCTTCATTTTGGTTATTTAAAATTTAATAAATAAATACTCTTAGACACCTTCCTTATTGATGGGAGTCCTTTGTAAGGGGTTGGATAGTCACTGTGGCTTTTAAGAGATAATATGTATAGTGGACGTGGTTTCCCAGGCCACCCCACAGCAATGAGTCTGTCAGATCTCATTCGCTACGCTAGAAATCGAAACCAGAAGTCTCACTCATGAATCCGGAAAGAAGGCGGTTCTCAAAAAGGCGGCTATTTAAATTTTTCACCATTTAAAAAAAAATGTCGATTAATTCAAACTGTTATAAATATGTATGTATATTTTTTAGGTGAGAGGACGAGGAAATTCTAAACGTTCATCGGTTCCAACCGTAAAAACATTAGCTGGAAAGCATCCAGTATCATTACTCGGAGAATACTGCTCCAAACGAAAGCTCGGAGTTCCATCATATTCTCTATGCTACGAATCAGGACCAGATCATAAAAAGAACTTTTTGTTCAAGGTAAAATAATAAGTATTAACATTTCGTACTAAATTGATTCATTGATTGTTGATTAATTGATTAATAATTTACCTTTTGAATGAATGGGCTGTCAAAGAGACCTATAAAAACCCCACCTGTTCTTGTGTACCCATGTGTCTTAGAGTTCATTTTACTTAATTCTTATTATCATTATTTTTGTTTTTATTATTTGTATATTGCGTTTTACTTTCCTTTAGAACTGCAGTGTCGCTATAGCGCCTTGGGATAGCCTCCTGTATTGCTCTTGCGATATTGCAGTCTGATATTTTTTTTGTCTCTTTCTTCTTCTATATATATTATATTGTAAATAAATAAATATGTAATTATTTACAGGTAACAGTTAATGGAATCGAATACCAGCCGAGCGTGGCTAGTTGCAACAAGAAGCAGGCAAAGGCCGATGCAGCTCAGTTGTGTCTTCAAAAACTAGGATTAGTATCATAATCATTGCATTCTTAAATAATTCTCTGTGGAGAATATATCCATTTGTGATATTAGTGTAGATGAGCGTATATAAATTTACATCTTCTCACATTGTTAATTTTGACTAATTTCAAATCTGGACTTTGAATGTAATAATAACAATGAAAACTGTTTTTTTTTTGTTACCATCGACTAAGTCGACTTTCATTGTGAAATATATATTTTCCCATTCTCATTTATTGATAGTTTGTAAAAATTGTGAATAATAAAATTACTTTTCAGTATACATACATATTTTATTGATTTAATATATCATTACATAGTTATATAACAAATCCTATATATGACTAATCAAGTAATAGAAAATTGCTGTTAACAGAGTTTGTAAATCTATGAGGTGATTAATTAATCTTCTCTTGCTGTTTTATCCTATAATCTGATAAAGCTGCTTTGATTGCGTCTTCGGCGAGCACTGTAACATGAGAAATAATTTAAATCAATACTGATTGACTGAAATAAAACTAGAATATTCTTACTGGAACAATGAAGTTTGACAGGAGGTAGAGACAATTCTTTGGCGATGTCTGTATTTTTCAATTTTAGTGCTTCATCCACAGTCTTTCCCTTGACCCATTCAGTAGCAAGAGAACTGGAAGCGATGGCGGAACCGCAACCGAATGTCTTAAATTTCGCATCGATTATTTTTCCATTTTCATCAACTTTGATTTGCAGCTTCATTACATCTCCGCAAGCCGGAGCGCCGACCAATCCAGTGCCAACATTTTTATCTTTTTTGTCCAGAGAACCTACATTACGGGGATTTTCGTAATGATCCAGTACCTGAAATAATAAAAAATCAATATGATGATGTAAAGGTGCGAGCAACATAGATTAAAAATAGATACATTAACGTTTTTCCGTCAATAAACGTTGCATCACAATTAAGTACGATTCACGTGATAATGTGTGTGTAGATTTGCTATGGAATTTGTTTTATAATAAATGATGATAGTTACATTGACATGATAACGAGCTGAAGATTGAGTCAGCAGAGAAGCAGACAGAGAGCGGCGGAGACTTGCGCCAAGAGGAAACATTATCACTGACTACAAGTGACAAGTGACGAGTAACAAGTGACAACGCGCACTGCCGACTGATTCCAATTTAGAAATGTCAAAACATCGATGTTGCCATTACAAACATGAGTTTCCACAACATTCTATTGCGCACTGTACTTTAATGAATTTATGCATTCATTATAATTACAAAAGCAACGCAAGTGATCAATATGTTAATAGTCACATAATCATAATTGTTTAGTCACCGGATCAAACTAACATTCTGTAAATTTCCTTTATTTTTCCTGGAAAGCCTTTAAAAATCTTAGTTATTACTCGAACCAATAAATACACTGAATAGAGATCGAAAATAGTATTTTATTTAATAATTATACACTAGACAAGGATAAGCCACTTGGTAATATAATGATTATATAATTTACTCACACTGTAGATTCACAAAAATAAACATTTAAACTAATACCTACCAATATTTTAAAATCAAAGTCATAACAAAACAAATAAAATTTACACAACATAACATTTCGATATCATATTTATTTATACAGAACCAATCAATGCAAAATTGTTTTGAATTATTCAAACTTTGGAATGTCATCAAAAGAAGAAAAGCCGGGGGTACACCTGAAAGAATGGTAGGCGATCCTCAGGTAATAAAAGTCAAGCAAGAACATAATGTGTTATGTTTGTCCTTTATATGTCTGTGATGATGCAGACGCCCCAAGACATGAGAAATCCTCCGATGAGGCATAGGAACAGGTTTTTCACGGTAACTTTATAGAGAAGCGATCAATCTGACTGCTGCTGAATTCTCGTTCATCTTCCACTGATAATTTTGAATAGATTACATTGGAAAATATCACATTCTTTCTTTAAACCATGGTTGACTAACCTGAAATAGTTATCCTTAATCATTAAACTGTTTTAATGGTTTGTGATTTTTATAATAGTTGTTTAGTGTAATTTTAAAATAGTTGATTTTCTTACTTTGTGTTATATAGGTTAAATGGTTTCAGTTTTTAAATGTGTAATTGTCATGATGATGACTGCAGTCAATTTCATGCTTAATAGTTCATACCCATATTTCTCCAATGGCTGTCAATTTATGATGCTTTAGTTTGTTTTTACGTCTGGAGTCATGATCACATGATTTGTCTCCGACATGTATCCTTATATGGTATCAAAATCATCCTCCTTGGCACTCTAGTTTGTGTAAAATGATTTTATTGTAGTTCTTCTTATTTCTGCCTACATTGTCTGAATAGTTCGATTCTAATTTAATATCTTCGATGTCAATATCATCGTTTATATTTTCTTCTTTGTCGTCCAATTCTTCTAATTTAACATCTTCAATCTCAATAGTTTCCATTGCTGGTGTATAATTCCAGAACTGACAGATTGTAGTGACAGTTGTAGTGTTGCTATACTTAAAAATATATTTATTCATTTATATTACTCTTAAATTTATTTGTATTTATTGTGCCATTTCTATGCAATATTTTATATAGGTACGCAATCTATTTTATAATATTTTTACTAAATTTAAAGTATTGCTAAAATATGTCTTCCTTTACGGTTTTCCAAAAAATGCAAATAGGATTTGTTTTGTTTTTGTTAAGCTATAAGTAGTTTAACTAAAAATATTTTATTCTGTTATAAGATTAAATTAATCGATATTACTATTTTTAAAAACGTAATTTCTATCAGTATTTGAAAGAATAATCATTGAAATGAGAATATCAAAAGGTTCGTTGAAATGAATAGAGTAAGTGCATGGAGGATGCATCGTTTGCATTCAACAGTAGATGGAAGTCAGCGATGGCAAATAGGACGCGCGTGCGTGTAACTCCAGCTCTTCAGCTCCTCACTTCGTTCCCCTGGAGCCCCAAGAGGTATTGATCAACCCCACCGACCCTAAATATCCCCCGCCCCCTTCACCAAACCAGACCGAGACACCAGATGCTGCAGCGCACGTTGTCGAGTGAGACTCACTACTCCAATGCACGAGATAAACTTCATATCAACACGTACGCGCGTGCAGTTAAACATTTTTTTTCAAAATCTAAATAAACCCTAAATTATCATTTAGGAAAGTGTGGATGCAACTTGTCTTTGTGGTTAGAAATTAAAGCGATCGAAAAAAAAATCGTGAGGCGTCGAGAGGAAAAGCGCCCGCCGGAAAAATGTTCCCGCCTCAGTCGAAGCGAGCCATTCGAAGAGGTAGGACGCGTACAACTCCACTCTGCTGTGTGACATGATCATTTATCGGAAGTGTTTTCATCAAGGTCGGTCGGCGGCTTGTTAAATAATATCTGTATATTGTCGCAGTGGAGAGGAAAGCGATCGTCATGGCTGACTCATCGGGAGACTTTCCATCGGTGGTGGAGTTAAATGTAGGAGGAGTATTTTACACCACTTCTCTTTCAACACTGGTCAAGGAACCGGAATCTCTTCTCGCACAATTATTCACGGCGAAAATACCCGCTACGAAAGATGCCAAAGGTAAATATTTTATCGACAGAGACGGCGTCTTATTCAGATACGTGCTTGACTTCTTGAGAAGCAGTGCTCTCTCACTTCCCGAGAGCTTTCGCGAAATAGAGAGATTAAGAAATGAAGCGACATATTTTAAATTGGTCAACATGGTGGAGGCTCTCTCTTCACAATATGGTACCGAATTAACAAAGACCAAGGAGAAGGGAAGCATCACCGTCGGATACAGAGGAAGCTTTGCCTTTGGCAGGGATGGATTGGCCGATGTGAAGTTTAGGAAGTTATCTCGTATCCTCGTCTGCGGGCGGGTGACTCTTTGCCGAGATGTCTTTGGAGAAACTCTCAATGAAAGTCGCGACCCCGATCACGGATTAACAGATCGCTACACTTCAAGATTCTTCCTGAAACATTCATTCATAGAACAGGCTTTCGACATGCTTCACGAGCAAGGCTTTAAGTTAGTCGGCAGTTGTGGAAGTGGAACTGCTGGTAGTGCTGCTGAGCTGAAACCCGGCGTAGATGCTGAAGAAAACCGCTGGAACCACTATAACGAATTCGTCTTCATAAGAGATTAAATCATTCATTCGCTGCTAATACAATATGAAGAGTTGGTCACCATTCTTGAAGTATTTCTCATTAAACGGTGGGTTTGTGAAATCATGTAAACACCGTCAACTTCCATGCAGCTAAATGTAAAACAAGTGTTTAGTCACTTAAATGTACGGGTATTGTATACCTTATAGATTCACAATGTAAACATTATAATATTAATGATTGTACTCACCAATTACTACGATGAGAATAATAGTCAAAGTAACAGATATAATAATAAATACATACAATAGTTAAGTGTTAGAACTAATATCTGTTTCTCTTCTTGGGAATTTGTCTCATTTCACAATTTATATGCGTATGAAGAATGTATAAATGATTGAATATACATATATTTATTACTATAATAGTTGCAATTGGCGCCAATGTCCTTTTGACATATCTTTTGGTAGTTTTCATTTATAAACTGGCATAGGCGTCATATTTAATTTGCTTGCTTTATATGGTGAAGGTATTATTTTGCGTAGAATGATAATTTCGTATTATTTATTCTTTAAAACAATCATACTATGTATTATAAAAAAACTATCTAGAATAACACGAGAAACCTCTCAATAGAGTCCTGATGAATTTCTTGCTAATGTTTTCAAACAAGCTGCTGTAAAATCATCTTTTTTTCATTAGCTGCACACACATTAATCGTGCCTTCCGAGCAAAAAAAATTTTTTTTCAATCATTATGCTTTAATCAGAGTACAAAGATTTCATTTAAGCCATAATGTAGAGTATTTCCAAAATGTTGTCGCTTTCGAGCTCTTGTACAGTGCTTTTCATATAAAATATGATGTGATATATTATAGTCAAGTTTCTTTTATATGAAAACTTTTATGGTGAAAATTTATAATGTTATTTATTATGTAAGTAGAGGAAATAAACTGCGTGGCTTTTTACACTATTCAATGGAAGATGAACAATTTTACGCTTGAATTTAAAAATATTAATGAAATCATCGCTAGATTTGCTTCATCTCAAAGCAAAATGTCATCGTTTTATTATTTAATGTGAAATTTGCCAGCTTTGAAGTGTTTGAATATTTGATAATTTATTTTTATTTTTGGAAACCCTACATTTGAAATTTCGAGCTTCCCCTACGAAACAAACTGTCGACAATTGAAATATTGTTATCTGTGGTTATTATTATTATTATTATTATTAAAAGTCTAAAATAAATAAATGAAATTAATCCAAATATTTTCCTATCGATTATGTTTATCTACACATGTGTATTTGATAAATTTTGATTAGTAAGAGAATAATGCAAATATTTTACCTGGATTGATGTAAGAGTAGCTAAATTTTTAAATGAACAATTATCTATTGAAACAGTTATGATGATATATTAATATTCTAGAAACTATACTATCATTAGTATTGGATAATGGTCCAATAGAAGTAAATCTTATAGACTAAATGTGTGTAAACTGATTAATATTAAATAACAATTGTGAGCAGATGAGATTAAAAATTAATATTATGTGTTCCAATTAATTATATTATTAATTCGCGAGCAATATCCGAAAAATATTACATTATCATTTCAAAGGAATACCGAAAACCAATTTTCCAAATCCGAAGCCAATTTCCAGATTATAATAATAATGTGCCAATCGATTCCTCTTTGCCGATAAATAAATATATTTCCCGGTCACAACACGAGTCAGATAATGCTTCGAATGTTATTTTTTGTTTTAAATGATGTGTTATCATAAGAGTGTGTTATTATTTCTAGATCTATATGAAAAGTTTTTATTGAATATTTGATTTTGTCAATAATTTATTGAGTTTATACAAAAAAAATACGGAGTCGTCGGGAATATTCCAATAATAAAACTTCACATCAATATATACAACACAGTTTGTTTTATTTACTAATATTTTTTTGTTATATGATATTAATGTGATATTTTTTAATATGATATCCTCTAAAGACACTGTAATTCCTTTATACAAAGGTATCTAATACTAAAGCTTATTTCTGCGTCAGGCTCCGAATCTTATTTTCGAATTAAATTCTCCGGGGGATGAATGAAGCCAAAAAGGAAGTAAAAATCTTCTTATATAAGAATTTTACATTCGTTATTTTATGAGATTTTATCCCTGTCAAATTACGACTCGGATAATATTTTATAATATCATCAACATGTAATTAAATTTCCTTCACATGTACTAATTTCTCAATTAGTCAGAGTAATAAATTAGCGGTAAGTTAACAATAGCACGCAATTTCATTTTACGATCCTTTTTGCGGTCAGCGATAAAGTTGAAATTTGTAATTCGGATTCTAATCATACTTTTGTCATCTGATATTATTTTGAATAAATGTGAAATACGTCAGGTCCACCAAAAATATTGCCGTGACATAAAGGAAATTTCCATATGTAATATTCTTTTGAATCGATTGTCATGCATTTCAACGATTTTCATGCATTTTATTCAGGAACTGAAAACAAATCGTCAGCATTGAAACGACTTTGGTTCTGACTTGTTCAACATTAAGAGCGATTTCGCTTCATAATCTGTTCTTTAAAAGAAGCTTAACCTTCTTTTCAGAAAAATATACTCCCTATCCAATAGCGTTGAAATAATAAAATACACAATCAATATAATTTTATCATAATAACAAATATTCTAAAAATCTAACTTGTGAATACATTAAACTTTAACATATTCGTAATATTTAAGAAAAGTAATGAATTATCCACAATGTTGTTTAGTAACAGCTTTTCAATCCATTGGTTTTTAATGCAGTACCAACCAAATTTCAACTTAATTTTTGCTACAGAATGAAGTCTGAGTTAATATTTATACACTTTTAGTACAAATCAGTATTGATTATACTTCAATTCTATTTCCATCGATATTACAAAACTATTACGTCGGTTTTCTTTGCAGACAGAACAAGTCCATTTTGTCAAATTTTACAGTATCGATTAAAAAATGATCGAGTAGAAAGACATAATAATTGTTTGTTTACTTATAAATTTTATAAAATATTTTTCATTTATTTTATTAAATCTACCTAAAATAGAGATACTTTTACTTATTGCATTTAAATATGTGCACGGAGAAACTAATTATGGTATTTGAATTTTTTTTCCAAACTTTATCACGACCGGGATATCAGGAATAATATTAGTAAAATCCCGATCGATCGTTTTGATCCAGATTTACTCTGATTTCCTGTATTGTAGTGTAACTACAGAGGCGATTACTAAGTCGGTTACCTGTGTAACTAGTAATTGTGATTAAAACGCTTTTGTATCTAAAAAAGCCCCTTGGGGCATAATATATATAATTTTCTAAGTGTGTGTATGTTATATGTCTGTATTTCTGTACGGGTCCTTCCCTCAACCATCCTTAGAAGAGAGAAAAAACAAACTTATTATCTTCATATTTAAAACAAAGCAGAGCATCTAAAACAATTTCGATTGAAAATATTAAATAAATTTAAAATATTTTCATATGTATTTCATTTGATAATGCATAATAATTCCACAATTTATACTTCATTTTTAAAATAAAAAAAAATTTCCAATCGATAAAAAAACACTTTAAAGCAAAAATGAATTCAAAACCCAAATATAACCGTTCTATTAAAAAACTAAGCAGAACATAAAAAAGCATTACCCTAGTATATAAATAATATACAATAAATAAATATACGATATAAATCACCAAATATAATTATTTTCTTTACCAATGAAATAGTTTTGCGTATACAAAAAACCATTTGCACAATTTACGATACTCCTCCCAAAAAACGTATTTTCGATTTCGTATTTACATTTTTTCTGAATATTCCCATGAATTTATTTCATATACAATTTATCGCATTTCTCATACAAAAACCCCATAGTACAATATTTCGACTATCAAAATATATTTCATAGAAATGTACAGTGTCAATTTATTTAAGCACAAAAGACCTACAAAATCGCTAATCGAAAAACGTACTAGTGAATGGTACCACTTTGGTCGGAATCGGACCATTACCTTACCAATTCGAAGCCACTTTTGTACACACTACTTGTTTGCTTTTCCAATAATAACTTACGATCCCTCACTTGTACTTAAATAAACTGGATCGTGAGTTAATACTGCAAATATGAATATAAAGTTATTATTTTCACAAAATATCCCTAGTCTGGTTGGAAATTATATTACAACCCATTGTTCCCTTCATGTTGTCTATCATTTCTTGATAGAAATTAACAATAAATTTTCAGCATTACCAAGAATAGAAGAGTTGTTGGAAATTTTAGATGTTGTCAATTTTCGTTTCATGAAAAATTATTTGCTTGGTAATTTTTTTTATAAACATATCCAATTACATGTGTATGATATTTCAGAAACCCTCGGCCCATTTGTCTTAAGATGATAATGCATAAACTCTGAGAGAGCGACTGAAAAATGTTTTTACTGTAGCAAATTTACAACTTTCTATTTATATTTCAGACAAAGCATATATTAAAAAAATATACCTATTTTTTTTTATACCAAGAACGCGACTTTTTATAAATAATTTCACATATTATTTGCATTGTAATTTGGATGGTGACAACATCAAAGGTATCTGGTGACTTTGAGTACAAACTCTAAAATGTCAGATTAGTTTAACAAGGGACTCTGATGTCAAAAGGCACTTCAGGTATTTCAGACACGTACTTCCAACCCACAATGAAACATAATTGATATTCGAAATTGCTCTACTGGCAACATCTTATTGAAAACGTGCTGCTACTTGTGGGAAATGAATAAAGCAATTACAGTATGACAAAAGAAGAACAGGGATATATCCAAATGCAATTTTCTCAACACATTGTTTCCGTGGAATCGTCGGAAGGCAATGCTTTTTCTTTGTTCGTATTCGTACAGAAGCTTAGTCTTTCTGGTCGTTTCAATACAAAAACTCGAAATACACCCAAAGTTATGGTACAAGCGACCTGAAAATCGTAGCTTAGTGTATTTTTATCGGTTATGATAATATTTTATGATATTTTCCGTCACTAGTGATAAATTTCGTGACTATTATCAGTAAATATTTATAGCAAGTCCTCAAGAAGTGTGCCGATCTGATAACTGTGACATAGTCTTCTATAAAACCCCGGCCTACAACGTAAAACCTATAAAAAGCGTTGAAACAGACCTTAACGATGTGCTAAATTTGAATATACACAACCTCCGCAAAAATAGTTTTTTTTATTCAACTACTCACACACTAGCTTTTTTAACTCCAATATAACATAAACTTATCAATTATTTTATTTATAGTGAAAACAAAATTAGAATATTTAAATACGACACTTGTTAGTTACGAATAAAGTAGTTTCGAGAGTGGAAAAGCCAGGTCCATTTGCATCACAAATAAACCAATTCGCTACGGAATGAAAAATTGTTTTCGACTAGTTTTTAAATTAAACGAAAAAAAAACATATTTGGTTTGTCTGTAAAATAATATTCCTTACTTTCATAACCAGTATTTCATTATATTTTTATTAGGGATAAAATATATCATATTTAAAACACAATTTATTATGGACATATTACAAAATAGGTCGTTCTCTTTTCTGTATATCGATTTCTTAAATAGTAGTTACAATTAAAGCCTTAACATTCATCCAGACTATAAGTACTATTCTATTTAACTAACGAAAAGGAAAACGATCCTAATATTTTATATGTAAATTCCCTTCCCCACATATACATTTGTGGTTAGCGTACGCTTTAATCTTAAAAAGCTAAATATTCATGTTTTTATTTGGAGTACTAGTTTTATGATTGTATTTTTTCTTTCTATGTATGAAGTGTTGGAAGTATTTTTAATTCTGTTTTGTTGAAAAATCCACCATAAGTCTAACTCTTGGGTCTCCTAGGAGTACGTTACCTAGGAAATCATGACTTTACATTGAATTCTGAGATGATTATTCAAACACCGTATTTGTGAGCAGCATCAGTAGAAAATTTGTAATGTATATTATAAAATTCTTATATTCCGAAAAAAAAACTTAAAAAATCCACTCGGTATTCTGCGCCTATCCACAAACAAAAGGAAACAGGAAACTTATGAATAAGTAAAACTTACAATTACACCTGTAATAGCCATCAGCCTCACATGTGAAGAAAATGACTTTTGGTATTTTATAGGACTATAGCATAATACTTTTTAGTGTTCGTTTGTATGTTTAGAATGCACTTCAGTGTGAAGGGATGGCATGCATAATTTTCACCACTCCGCTCTGAGTTTTTTTTAATAATTTATTCAAATGTGTGTAAACGAATTTTCGTACAAAATTTCGTTCAAAAAATACACACGTAGTGAATAAATAAAGACCAGTCTCTCATTTTTTCAGATTACACTCTACGGATGGCCGCTTTGCGTATAATTAACAAGGACGAGGTTGACGCCATATTTTATAACATGAATACACTGAAAGCTTTCATGAATATGTTAAATATGAAATATTGCCTCGTTTGGCTAATGCCGCGTGAGATTTTTAGCCTCTTCATAAAATTATCTCATATTCAGTTAAACTAATTGCAAATATTAATCTCAATTAATTTAGATTGATACATCATTCAAATTCCCACTTGAACAAGCAATCAATATAATTTTTTTTAATCGAAATCAATTAATACATCCTCCAATGCTTGATTAATATATAAAATATTTGTGCCTGATCAGATTTCGCCGAAATGTAATCTAACGTGTCAATCAAATTTACACAAACAAACCACGACGAAAAAAATATTTTGTTTAATGTGATAAATTGCTTTTCAGTGTGAAGAGTCAATTATTTACCAATTGGGATTATTTACGAGTCTTTAATACACAATTTGTTTTTAATTTAAGGGTCTTTCAATGGAAATAATTAGTAATAGAGTATTTTATTTTACTATTTAAAAATAATAAGACGATCAAATATATATACAGTTTTACTATAACCATGTTTATTCATTTTACAGCAAACTATTATCAGAAAAAACTATGGTTGCCTCTTGTGAGACAAAATGTGAAATTAGTTAATTAATTTATTATTAAGGGTAAAAAAATATTTGTAGAATTTTCCATAAATTAATTTATTATAACACATCCTCTCATCGCTTATAAAAAATCATTATTCTCAATTAATATTAAATATTCGGTTAAAATTAAAATTACAAAATAAAATTTACTATCTCTCCATTCTTTCTTTATAGATCAAATAATTTTTTTTTTAATGACGATACTCAATAAAGATAATCCCGACCTATGTCCGATTATGTATGTTAAATTAGGATGGTACAAAAATATACAAAAAAAACCACTGCTTTATCAATAAATTGTAGACATTGGCAAAAAAAATAATCTCAAAAAGCTATCAAAATTATTTTATTAGAAAGATACTATGTTATTGGTTAAATAAATGTAATTAATTAAAACATTTAAAAAAAGCACACACATTGCGTAAAACAGACGATGAAAATAAACCACGATTATAATATTTTTGTATATCTTGAATACTTTGATTATTGTGATTATGTTAATACCAAAGGTCTGCAAATGGATATAAAATACATAAATTCACACTAAAAAAGCACTAGAACAGTGGATGCTTCATACGGAGCGGAGGCATACTTTATGAACAAATAACGTATAACTGCTTGAAGCGTACAAAAAGGCAAGCTTCAGTTTTAAATGGAGTAATATATTATTAATGTGAGAGAGTAACAGGCAAACAGGTAATGAATTATAAGTGAGGAATTTACGTTGTGCAGACCACATTCCATTAGGCTGACTACGAGCTCGGCTTCAGTCAATATTAATGGTCGGTCGGTAACGCCACAATATTTTATACACATTATAATGTTACATTTACATCATATTCATCAATATCCAGTGTAATTAAGCCTCTACTTTAACATCTTATTAATCTAAATTTTTAATGCATCCAAGCGTACTATTAAAGGGGTGGGATTTTTTCCATACACCGCCGAGTGAAAAATCCAATGGGGAATATTTTTCATCGTCGATATATACATATAGACAAACTGTAATTATTTTTTTATAAAAGTCATATACTGATACTGGCATAATATAATTACTAAAGGGATAAGGCGCTTGGCAACAATTACTATGATCACGGGTTTAAATCCAACTCAAGTAAAAAATGATTTGATCGGTTATTACGACTGGGAGATCGGGAATAATATTAAGAAAATACCTATTGATCATCTTGATCCAGGTTTACTTAAAATTCCTGAATTTTAGGTAAATACTGAGGCGATTATTTAGTTGAGAACTAGTAATAGTTAAGGTCACCGACAGAATTAACACGTTGTTGTGTGTAAAAACCAATATTTGTAAAATCCTTCTCAAAAAAAATATTTGACTATAGTATTGATCCATACATTTGCTATTTATTTATTTAATTATAAATGATAAATTTATAAGATTTTCATCATTTGAAGTACATTGTTAAATTTCAAGTTAGTTGTCCTCAAATAAGATGAATTTGTATACAACTGATTACAGAGATAACACTTTATTTACTATACAGTTCCAATAATTTGTATTCAATATCAAAATACTGGGAAAATTAAAAAAAATACCGAACCTTTTAGAATGCTTTTGAATGATTGAAATTTATGCTTAAGTTAACTGAGGCTTCAATTCCCAGTTGGCACACTTGTCGTGGAAACGGAAATTTTAATTAGTCTTTTTAATGTAATAATTACCGATATACTTATTTTTAAAAGAAAAAAGATTCTCCATCAACATAAATATGAGAATTTCATCAGATGTCTGTTTAACCTCTATATAATACATTAAGACTTTCTTTGGGCAAATTTTCAAATTCGATATAGTAAAATATAAAAAGAAAATCTTCGTAATTCCGTGAAATGTTATTTAGTAAATTGACATTCTTGGAGTATGTGAAAAACAAATAAAGGAACATTTTTTGAACGAATGATGATAATCTATGTGAAACTCGAAATAAGTGAATTATCCGTTTTGAATTTCCCAGTGGGTTTGATTCCAAGAGCGATGTTTATTCATTGTTCTCTTTTTAGCTTTCAGACTTGTTCAAAATTAAATTTCAAATAATTCATTCTATTCAACATAATAAAATAGTGTTGAACAAATTAACAAAGGAGAGACAGAGACTGTCTTATCGGAAAGTATTTACGTGAATACTAAGTGTCTTTTGGACCGAAGATAAGAAAAGGAATCTTTTCAGAAACGGCCATCCAAATGACTTTTTAACTAGCTTACCCATCGCTGGTGTTAAAAATTAGTAGCCCTTACACGTTTTATAGCCAATTTTAAGGAACCAGGTGATTTACAGACTTTTCCAGTACTCTCTTATTGTTTTATTAAATATTTAACATTGAATAAAACCGTGTGCAAACACATAATATTAATATGTAGTGAGAAAGTGTGATACCCTCCAAAGTGAAATCTCTCTCTAGTCCAGGTTTTATGATAAGTATGAAGAACATTATGTTTTGGGTGCTTCCTGATGCGCCTAATAAATAAAATATTATGGAAAACCTTAAAAAGGTCAACCCTTCCCTCCCTTTTCGCGCCCTACATACGTCAACCTCTCTTAATATGTATCTATGTATTTTACCCTCATATTTAAGAATATATTTTTTGTTAAAATTATAAAAAATATATCACGGATATAGCAATATTTTTTTAAGAAAACTTTTGTCCATTTGAAAGGTAATATATGTCATTTAAACCTTTGGAAAAATAGTATGTACTCATATTCATAAAAATGTTTAACGTCCATCAAGTTCTCTTACTACTCTTTAATCTTTACAAATATTTAATCACTTGAAAGTTTATTATGCAAAGTGTACTTTTAATCAGTGAAAATCCTACCTCCCCTTAAAATATTCTTGATTATTAAAAATCCACCCTGTACGTACAAGAAAATACACAATAAAGGAACTATGAAGACAGGTTCTCGATTAATCTTACTCTAAAAATAAGTGACATTTACATTGAAAATGAGTTTTTTATCTAAATTATTGAGTCAGTCGACCAAGAGGATGAAAAAACAGGTTTTAATTAATTAATGGCTCACTATCATAGAGCACTGCTCGGCATACATTTTTATTACAGATAATATTTTATTATTCGTTAAAATGTATGAATTTTCTGATATTAACAAAACAATCTTAAAACATAATAATATTAATAAAATAAAATTACCGATTTTGCGATTTGCATTCAACGTTATAGTTTTTCCCATGAATATAATAATTGTATTATAACAGAGAATTTAAATAAATATTACAATAATCAAATAATAAAGCTATATTATAAACGAAATCGTTGCTATTTATAAATTAGTAAGGGAAACATTTCAGTTAAAGCTCTACTAAGAACAAATAATAATATTCCTTCTATGTGCATATAATATAATGTTTATTTATTTATTTTATAATTCTTTTTCTTATAATGTATATTACACATATAAATTATATAAAATACATTGTGGAGATGACAAGGGACTCTTAAAGGTCGTCAAGGCAACAGTCCTCAGCAAATCATAAAGCATACCCTCGTCAGCTCTTCAACCAGATGAAGTCATATACTAAACAATCAGCAATAAAACAAACTTATTTAATCCTCAGAATTAAAAAAAGGCTTAACTTGAGCATGATTTGAACCCACATCATTTGGATTGAGCCCGAATGCTAAGCTTACTTGTTAGTTTGAAGCCGAGAATACACAACAAGACTATTAAGGATATATTAATATTTGAGATAATTTTTTGCCTTTTAATAATTAAGCATTATATCATATCTGATATTAAAATTTAAATATTATTATATTCCATATGTACACCTAGTTTCAAATAATTTATTATTATAAATCTATAAGAAATTCTCAATTCGGTTATCCTTAATATTAAGCGTGATTAAATTCTTTGAAATCGAGATATTTTTATAAAAAAATGAGTTTAGAGTGTGTATTTATCAATTTTATGTATGTTTGATGTGGATTTTACATCAAATTATTATTGTTTCGCTCGAAAATTCCGCTGGTTATATTCTTTTTAATATTGTAAGGAATTTATTTATTTAAAGAAATTTATTAAGTTTATTATAAATTATATTGATTTTGTATAATATAATATCAAAAGAATATTCAAGTGTAAATCCATACATTATTTTATAATATGTGCTATGATAAAAAAATATACTCTTGCAATTCGTTGGGTTTTTAACATGTTTACACATTTACAGGGTAAAAAGAAAAATAATATTTTTGAACTGGAAATATGTAAATATCTGCCTTGTATATATATATATATATATATATGTATATATATATATATATATATATATATATATATATATATATATATATATATATATATATATATACACATATGTAAGTTTAATTTAATGGAAAAATATATACCTTTGTAGAATCACTTCTAAATAAGCTTATGGTATAGATATTTACAATTATTTAAGATCATAGCGGGTAGATTGTTGATGTAGATGAGTTTTTGTGTTAATCACCCATTGAATTATAACAAACTCATTGTAATCTGAAGTAGCGGTTAAAGTTAAATCAATATTCTTGTTCAAAGAGTGTTTCCTCTAAGCATAGTTTGTTTGGTACGATAAGTTATGAACCGACTCGTTGAACAGAAGCTTAAGTTACGTAAATTTGCGGCATAGTGGTTACACTTTCAGATAAGTATTCAAATATTAGCCAAAAGGTGAAAGGGTCGCCCTTTCCCATATTTTGAGTCACTTACGTAAATATGCGAACCAAGATTACTCAAACTTTACCTAAAGGACAAACAAACTCTTTATTCATCCTCGAATGTTTACTCGCCCCTTCAACAATGGGAATTTTGTAGAAAGTGCAAACAAAAATGACTGCGAAATCGTGATTTGCGTTATTCCTTGTCTCGAGACAGACCGAATAAACAGCAATATTTATATTCTTCACGTGACACAATGGATTTTATGGAATACGAGATAAAAAAAACACTGTATTACCTATTCAAATATAAAATAATAAATTCAACCTACAAGAGACTTTATTTAAGTAAACTTTCAACAAAGCAAAGTTTGGCTATAAATTTATAGGCAGTGCAACTGGGAGAACTTTTTAATTGTCTGCTTTTACGCCCGATTGGTTTATTATTTTTTGAACCATCTCAATTGGTACAAAGAGGCAGATTAATAATAAATTGAAACTATCGATGCAAGAAATGTAATAAATTATACTTCATGGCCTACATTTCGACTTTAGGACCATAAATTCGAAGAACGCATCCGGTCTTTTAACTTAAACGACTATCAAAAGTCGCGAAACATCGATTTAAAACCCATTAAATTCATTGGATGCCGTTTTTTTAAATATTCAATTTCATGTGAAAAACGATGCTAAAAATTTGACGTAATAAATTCTTAATTACTCTATTTCAATAACTACTAAAATAAAACCAATATTTTATTGGGAATGTCCAGACCTAAAAATCTTCATAATAATCGGCAAACCATCAAAATAAACCTCTTAAATCCTTACAAAATTTAAACCTTACCTTTCTCAAATACATTATATCTAGTCTAGACATCTTATTCCATATTAGACTACACTTATTCAGTGAGTAAACACACTGAATAAGTGTTCTCTAATCGCAGTTAGGAAGTCAGTACCTATAGTACGGGGTTCCGCACTTATAGCCTGAAAAAGTGTCTAATAAGGCTTATCATCATCATTACTAATTTAACATATATCTATTTTCCTACTAGACACCATTTTAAGCGCAAATTATGAGTTTTATTCCATATCTATGTCTCTGTTTAAAATTAATTAAATAATGTATATACTTAGCATGGAAACGAAGATAATTAGTATTCATTAATTCAACCACATTCCTGCCTTTGAAATAGTGGAGCAATTTTCATTTGATGAAACGTAAATAAACCAATGTCAATCCCATGTGATTGACAACCGTAAACTGTTTATTTAGTATTATCATCCATTGTGTGATTAGAGAGCTCGATTTAGTCAGATTTAAAAATATTATGTTTTAAAGTCAAACTATGAATATCGGTTCCCATCAAAAATATGATTTTTCAAGGACGGGATCGTGAATAGAAATTTAATCAATTCACAGACGATTCTCTCCTTTACCAAAAGGCAGACACAAAATTAATATAAACGGGGAGAAATGATGTTGAAGCTCAGAATATTTGTTTTGATTGAATTCACACTCGACCTGTTTCTGAGTAAATACGCAAAATGCAAACAGCTGAAGGATTATTGAGTTGAATTTAACCAAGGAGAAAAAAACACTTTGTGAATTTAAATTAAATAGGTCAGAAAGATCATTAGAAGTTTTTTTTATTCAGGCGATCTTATTTAAAATGGGTTCAATACACATAGTTTATTTTACTGAGTTTCAAAATAAGTTGATTTATAATGTGTTAAACTTAATCAAAATTATTTAATGTACATATTGATGAGGAATTTTGATGACCACGGTAAGAACTACAGTTGTTAAAATATAGCGTAACATATTTTGCAGTTAAAAGAGCTCATCAACCAGAATAATTATACTCCACTGAAATTAGTTACGATAAATTTATTTTTAGAAGCCTCTTCTTTCTACTTGTTGATGTACGAATCAATATCTACTAACTGAAAAAATAACTCCTCTTCAAATCCCAAAAGAAACACCCTCATCAAAAGAGATACTTTATAAAGCTCTGTCAAAAGAGGGGTGAATATTTTGCAAACGGCTCACGTAAAAACGAATTTTTAATATTACATAATATATTTCATTAGGTACCCAAAAATAAATTATTTAATTGTATTTATCCATGTGCTGTTTACATAGTATCTGGATATCGAAGCCTAGTTGAAGTTGTTCCGAAGGTTTCAGGAATGATTAATGGCTGCTAAAGTTTAACCTTTAATCAAATTAGTTCCTATGAGAAGGTTTTACCTCGTCAAAATTTACAGAAATTATATTGTCAATAATTGAGAGCGACCCAACAATCGGACACTCACTAGTCCTATGAGAATAATCATTTTAACTTTGCCTTATCCATTCCTCGTTTATAACCTTATTCGATTAATTGGATTCAATTCATCAGTGAAAACAAAAACTAGACCAATCAATATTTTCGGGACTATATAATGTATATTTTGTCATGTATTCTTTAAAAATATTGCCAATAATTCTATTTTATATAAAATTCGTATCTAAGTTTAATAATATCTGTGAATGTCCAAAATGTAGCACAAATTGACAATATATTACCGAAGCGAGGGTAATCATAAATTTTGTCAGCTCCACTGAAAACGAATTATTCAAATAATTTCGTCCCGGTGGTCTGAAAAGGTTTACCCATTCGAAATCGGGGAAAATACAATCTACCGCAACTATGTATGTATGTATGGGATAAACCTCATCTAGAATTTTAAGCAGGATATGAGACAATACTGAATGTATATGAACAAACAAATTTTACTATTACGCTCGGCTTCCCTTCAGGATACATTATAAGATTATTTTATAAACCAGATGTATTTACACTAAACATATTAGATAAATTGTGACACAAAGTTGTTGTTAATAACTGCTTATGAAGGAAGGTTCACAAATATTATAATATTTATTACAACTAGTTTTAAAAAGCAAGCAAGCCGATTCTATATATATATTAATATATATATATATATATATATATATATATATATATATATTAGAAGACCGGACATGTGGGTGATAAATAACAAGATGGCGGAACAAGTAGATGAGTTTTACATAGGTAACACTAACTGATTGGTCCGCCATATTAATATTTATACATCCAGTTATCTGGCATTTTTATCGGCGCGACTCTTAAATACAACTTTGATAATTTTGAGACCAATACGACTTTGATGACCATTTTTTGCTCTTATTTAATTTATTATTACACGTGCAATTTAGTTGCATACAATTTAAAGGCATGCAACTGTACAACGGTTACACGGTATCTCATTATTGCATGCAAGTTTATCTAACCTGGCTATTTGTAAGTTTTTTTTAATCATGAAAATAAAAGTTCTACTAAACTGACTAACAATTTATTTGCATTTCGACTAATATTAATATTTTTGTCAATTAAGTAACATTTTTTTAACATAAAAGTAATGGAGTTCTATCAAGAATATGATCTTCCACTTAATATAATGATTATTTGTGCTTAATCTCGTAACTATTGATTATTGTTTAATTTTAAGTCAATTTACTTGCACAATATACACGATCACTTGAACAATTACATGCAACTAAATTGCACGTGTATCAGTACATTAAGCAGAATAGATTCAGAATATTTTATTTTTATTGTTAACATTACAATATGTATATGCCCTGGTTTTTGGGCCTAATGTTAAATACTTTACATTAACAGTCCTAGTTTATACTTTGTTTCTTATGTTTGTAGAGCAAATATCAAACTCTTGATATCTTATTAACAAACTAGCTAATTAAGCTAGTAATTTTGTTGCAATGTGACCATTCACAGCCATTAGTCTTATTATACAGGGTGGATTTTAATTAATTGAGAATATTGTAGAGGATATCACAAGAATAAGTGAAAAATATATTAAATATTTTTTTAATGTATTATCAATTAAAACTATTTATAGTGCTTTTGAAATCGAGTTTAGGCCATCATATTGGAATCGCTTGTTTCTGTAAAATACTCAGTAGTGATTGAAACGTGTATATTGTGTCTGTTATACGTAATTAATTTTATTATTTATTCTTTTAATTAATATATTTGCGATACCTAACCACCCCTTAAAATATTCTGTTATTTCACCTGTATATTAAACATATCAGAACACCAATCATAGCAGTAAATTAGTTCGGTCTAAATATTGACATTTGATCTACAGATATACTAAATAATAAATTAACATACCACCAGCGTAATAGCTCAGGGGATAAGAAGCGTGGCTACAAATACTGTGATCATGGGTTCAAATCCCGCTCAAGTCAACATTTTTTTAATTGATTTGATCGATTATTTCGACTGGGAGATCGGGAATAATATTAATAAAATCCCGATCGATCGTCTTGATCCAGGTTTATTCTGATTTCCTGTATTGTAAGGTAAATACTGATTATTAAGTCGGTGACCTGTGTAACTAGTAATAGTTAAGATCACCGACAGACAATTAACACGTTGTTGTGTATGGAAAAAACCCTATCAAAAAGCTCCATCGGAGATGTAGGTTCTCTGGTATTCCAGACGACTGTTTTCTCTTAATAATAATAAAAAAAAATATTTATATACTTATATCCAGAATGCAAAGATCTTATTGATTCCAGGATAAAAATTGCGATTGATATACTCATAGTTTGTTTTCCAAAGTGTGAAATTAAGGTCAATGATCCATTTAAAAATTATATAACATGGATATAAAAACTTTTTTATTGTGTTGGTAATATACATAGTATGAGAGGGCCATTAATCATTTTTAACTTTCTAATTTAAAAAATGTTCAGTTTTATTATGGGTACAGGGGGGGAAGTTACACAGTATGAGATTAGCGTAATGAAATTAGTAATGGCCGGCGGAGATATTTAATTATTTTGTGGACACCAAGCACAGACTTCCCGACATTACTTTCACGTGAAATATTCCTCTGAAAAAAACATTATATATTATTTCACCACATATAACGAAAAAAAATTTTAAAATTAAATTTGCCTACGTTCCGTGATGTAAGTGGGATGATTTTGATTAAAATTAACTATTCTATTTGCCTTGAATTCTGAAAAATCTCATTTCCAACACGGCCGTGGTAATTCAATTTACAAGGATGAAAAATTTAATTTAAAAATAATTCCACGCCCAATATGTCAAAAAAACCACACTCAACAGATGATTTTCCCCGCTGGATTCAGGAAAAAATACATGAAAAAAGACGCATTCGTAAAGAATGGCAAAATACTCGAAGCAAGGAACTCAAGAGAAAACTGAACGAAGCAATAAGAGATATTAAAAATATCCTATGTGAATGGAAAATAAAGGGATTCAATCCTATCTGGAAGGTCTTACAGCAACCGACGCTACAGATTATTCTCTATGGAAAGCTACAAAAAAACTAAAACGGCCCCAAATATCCATACCGCCCATCAAAACGGCTGACGATAAATGGGCAAAAACTACCAGAGAGAAATCAAACGAGTTTGCGAAACATCTCAAGGAAGTATTTACACCAGCGGAAAGGATGTGTTCCCCTGAAGAAGAAAGTCACATTCATAATTTATTAGATAGTACGGAACATAAAGAAAACTATTATGTCAAAATTGGACTTCAATGCGTCAAGCATGTTATAAAATATGAAGTACGCGCAAAAAAAGCGCCAGGACATGACATGATTACCGGGAAGATAATCAAAGAATTGCCAGATATCGGATTAAGATTTCTAACCATAATATTTAACGCGATACTTAGAATGGGTAGCTTCCCTAGACAGTGGAAAATAGCAGAAATTATTATGCTACCTAAACCAGGTAAACCACCCGAAGAAGTCACTTCATATCGACCGATAAGCCTCCTGCCAATATTTTCCAAAATATTTGAAAAAATTCTACTGCGCAACATGAAACCAATACTTATTCAAGAACACATGATCCCTGATCATCAATTCGGTTTCAGAGAAGCGCACTCGACAATTGAACAAGTTCATCGAGTTGTGACGATCATAGATCGCTCCATACAAGAAAAAACTACTGTTCAGCAGCATTCTTAGATATCAGTCAAGCTTTTGACAAAGTCTGGCACCCAGGCCTGCTTTATAAAATCAAAGGAAAACTGCCCAAAAACATGTATGATATTATCAAATCGTACTTGACCGATAGACAGTTTTTTGTTAAATATGACAACGAAACTTCAAATCTTAATACCATAAGATCTGGAGTACCGCAAGGGAGTGTACTAGGTCCTGTACTGTATCTAATATATACAAACGATCTCCCAAAAACCGACAACACAACACTGGCTACATACGCTGACGATACCGTCATACTCGCTTCGGACAAAGATCCAACAGCTGCCTCACAATTCCTCCAGAAACACCTTGACGCAATACAGAAATGGCTTGAAGTATGGAGAATTAAAGTAAATCAAACCAAATCGACACACGTGACATTCACAAACAAAAACAGACATGTCCACCAGTGAAAATTGGTGGGAAAAATATTCCACAAGAAGACTCGGCTAAATACCTCGGTATACACCTTGACAGAAGCCTAACATGGCAAAAACACATTAAGACAAAGAGACTTCAAATGGAACATAAAAAAAGACAAATGTACTGGTTGATTGGCAGACATTCCCAACTCACACTTACAAACAAGCTATTGCTGTATAAAGCAATAATTAAACCCATTTGGACATATGGATGTCAACTGTGGGGGACAGCTAAGGATACTCATATCAGCAGTATCGACAGGTTACAAAACAAGACCCTGAGAGCAATTTTAAATGCTCCATGGTATGTACCCAACTGGGTCCTATTACAGGACTCAAAAACAATGACAGTACGCGAAGAATTGAAAAAATTCAGCGAAACGTACCAAAGTAGATTAAAAAGTCACCCGAACGTACTAGCGAGGGATTTATTGACCGTAGACTACGCAAGACGTCTACAAAAATACAGACAACTTGACTTGCCAGCAAGATTCAAGGACTGACAGTGGTGTTTACTTGATAAAACAAGTATGAACACTCGAACACTTATAACCTAAACACAACGCCGGGATTGAGTCGTCACTGGACAACCAACCCTCAAGACAATGTGACAACAGACGACGAGTAAGATGTCTTTAGACAGGGTACTCAAAAATATAAATCAAAAAAAAAAAAAAAAAAAAAAAAAAAAAAAAAAAAAAAAATAATTATTCTGAAAAAAAATTCTCTCCTAATTGGAACAAGTTTACTCACTATCTATGAATAAACATACTGTTGATGATTTAATCCCGAATACATCAGTATATAACTTTAAGTGAAACTGTTTAGAATAACCATAATTTTTAAATTGAAGCGGCCTTATTGAAATTGTTTTCAAAATAAAAATAGGATGCTTTGTGTAAAAAAATGATTAATGTTCCTACTATACAAACAAAAGTCTTGACATGCCCGTAATTATACGGACGATTGATTAAATGTGACTTAAATTTTATGACTAGCCAGAGAATGAAAAATCGACAATGGACGAGAAAAATTGTACTCTTTTGAAAAGCATACCTAATTTCTCATGAATATTATTTGACATAGCAGAGGATGAGAGAGAAATGAGGAATTTCAAAATATTGCTTTTATAATTGGCTATAATAAAAAGAGATGAGTGACAAATTGGTCCTGAAATAATAATTATTAAGCAATCTGTGTAGAAGCAAATGCCATTTGTAACATCTTCAGAGTAGAAGAGAGGAATATTTATATTTAAAACCCCCCAGAAAATGTAGATAATTGAATAAGAATAAATAAATGAAGTCTTTAGTTGGGTGTTCATTTAATAAATTATTAGCCTTATAAAATTAAAAAATCATTAATTCTGTTCATCTTAAATTTTAATTAATGTGTGTGTGGCAATTACAAGATTAAGCCTTTCAATGAGAATAAAATCAATTTAATACAAAATATGTTGATTTACTCGTAGCTAGGGTAAGTAGTGTCCAGATTATTTATTTAATATATTTTATATAAGAACCGGGGGAATTTATGGACATTCCCAAAAACATTTTTTTTATCATTTTGGTTATTTAAACACGACAATGTGTTAATTCATTGGATGTTTGTTACTAGTTACACAAGTTACCGACTTATTAATTACCTCAGTATTTACCTTACAATCAAGGAAATCAGAGTTAACCTGGATCAAGACCATCGATCGGGATTTATTACATATCTATACATACATATTATATTGTTGTATCATGCTGTAGTACCACTAGAGCAGTACGGGAGATCCCAAGTCGCAGTGATGATAATACAACACTCGTCAGTTGAACATTATTAATATTATTCCCGATCTCCCAGTCGTCCCAACCATCAAAACTTTATTTTTCACTTTTGTATTATTTGAACCGGGGCCATCGAAAGTTGTTTACACGGGCCTCCAGGTTCCAATGTATGACTTCAGCGCTGTGGTCGCAGATAAAGTATGGAAATCAGGCGATAATATATTTATTTCAAGCATTACACCACTCTAATATACATATTTACACAATGAAAAATATATCACCTATTCCAATATACCTACTCTACACCATTATTACATATTTACATGCATAACTATCATATTTACATTTGTATTAAATTAATACGGTCGTAATTTTTATTGTACAAATTATAATTAATTCTTGTTGTAGAAACGATATATTAGATTATCGATGAAATATTTTGACTGCGGAAATCAAGTTTATTAGATATTTTAATCGTATTAATTGAATATAAATGTTATATTTATGCGTATAAAAATGTAATAGTAGTTTAGAGTAGATATATAATTTTCATTGTGATCATAGTGTAATATATATATATATATATATATATATATATATAGTGTATATATATATATATATATATATATATATATATATATATATATATATATATATATATATTTACACTACGATAGTATAATTTAGCCGAATTCCCATACAGTGAACGCCGTTCGAACGACTACCGTTCACAGCTGTTCGGAAGAATTCTGTCTAGCATTCTGGCCTGTATACTCGAGACGTCCTTGTTTGAATTCATGATCATAGATCATGAATATATTTATAATAATCACGTAGAAGCAACGTTGTTAACGGTGCATGGATATTCGATAGTTATCCGTGTTTACAGTCGCGCAATGGAAAGCCTGCATTTGTTGACTTTGCTCTCGGATAACACAGAATAGAGACATCTTATTAGAACATCGATACCATCGGATGAGAGTTTCTCTACTGTTTGTTTGCTCCACTTTACGCTGGATTGACAGCCAGAACAACTACTGGACGATAAACATAGGTATTAGTTGGCAGAACTGTAAAAAAAAATACTTTGCCCACACATAAATGAACTAACATATTCATTATTTAATTTTAAATACGCCCGTATTCAATAAAATAGTGTAGTGGGTCGTGCTAGAGCTAATAGTATTGGTGCGTGTAGTAATAGAAGCTCGCAGACCAGAGCTTCGTAGTATTACGCATACACTCTCATTACACTATTATATTGAACTAAATTTTAATTGAAATTTTCAATTTGTTATTTTTTTTATGTTCTGCTTGGTTTTTTAATAGGACGGTAATAAGTTGTTGATTTCTTCATTCAGAAAATGTTTGAATTTTCAAAGTAAATCATAAATTAAATAATTTAATACGGTTGATGATGACAACACCCATCACAAATAATACATATTTAAAAAGTGAGTTTCCCGATAAATACTGTTTTTTTGAGAATTGTCATTTATTATGCATTATTAAATATCTACAATATTATTTTAAAATTAATTTAATATTATTATCATTAAAATACTCGCTTCGATATTTTAGATATGTATTAATTGTAATATAATAATTATATAAAATATTATTCTTCTATCTGGTATCAATAATGGTTGAGTGAACTATACATTTAACATAAAAATAATATACACACACCCTAGACAATTATATATATATGTGTATACGGCTGATAGACAATGTTAAATTACGCACCTCATTACTATAAATACACATTTATAATTTTAAAACATTTAAATTACAACTACAATTATCATTATAAATATTATTATTTAATATTGATAGTAGAATAGGAAAATGGATACATTTATCGTGTCCTTAGTTCCTGTAAGTTTAAGATGTTAATTTATGTTGGGTGCTTTAATTTAAATAAATAATACATATATTAAATTCATTAAAACAAGGGAATTGTCATTCAGAACGATTGATTTTATTGTTCATTAAATAATTATCAGAATATAATTTATATATGTATTTGGTATTTAATAAATGCTATGTAATATAGCTTTGAATTTATCTTGGATTAAACCCAAATTAATTTGTGTATAGAGATAATATCTATCCTCTTTGAAGCAGGTTCTATTAAAGCGTCGATTGTTTAAACAAAGACTGAAATACAAAAGACCTGCTTATTTTATTGCTCTACCCTTTCAATTATTATCATCACTGTGTTTGATAAAATATAATGATATTTTACAGAGAATTTCTAAATAATAATATTTTTTACCTCAATTTTGCAAAACTCATTATAGGGAACTTAATGTTCCAGAAGCAGTAGTTATTGTAAAACAATGACAACACTTTTTAATGAGAACATGCAATTTAAATCCCGACATTAATGTTTATTAAAAAAATATATTAAAAATAAATGACGATGTTAATAAATTGTTTTATTAATTGGGTTTTGCGCGCTTATTGTTGTTTGCTTTATCAAATAAGACAAATTAATTGGCTTCTTCTCCTTTGCTAATGTTATTTCTTCGCTTCATTAAAAATGTTTCTTTTTCCTACACAGTACGCTTCTCTAGTCTGATAAGATTTTTTTAAATTAATTCAAACCTTAATTTGATTCTTTTTTTTTTTAAATGATGCTTTCTTCATTCTGTCATATTTTTAACCAAATCCAATTAGTTATTAAAGTTTCCCTTAATTATACATAGATTAATTTTCAATTAAAGGAAATACTTTCTATGTTAAAATAAAAATCCATCTGATTGTTTATTTTTTTTTTTCATTACGATTACTGAAAAGCTTTTAAATATAATAAATATCTTTATTACAATTTCTTTATTAAATTTGCTTTTTAAATAATTACAAAATATCTTATGAATTGTTGTACAGAGTATGTAAATCATTTTACCTTTTAATAATATTATCATTTGATAAGAGAGGTAATATTCAATAATAAAAAGTATGGAAAAAATATATAATCCATGATCTTATATATTTAGTTAAGCAATCTCGTAAAGCGTATATCGAGATACTCTAGATTTTTTCCATCTTTCAAAAGTTCGAGGCTTTTTATACTCTTATTTGAAAACTAAAGGAAATCGAAAGTATCGTTTTATTGGGTTAGGTTAAAATATTTTTATAGAATAAATAACTAAGCATAATACTGAAAATGACTATGAATGATCGATACTGAGACAAAGTACTGTCGAACAAAGCCAAGTTAAATGCGGGCGTAGATTCTGTAGTTTATTATTATCAAACCAGACATTATAAAACCCTCTTTGATCAGTTTTCCATTATATCTCGGAAAACATTATTAATTGAGAATTTTCCGAAATCTTTTATTAAGAAAAACCGTAAAACGATAAATCATATTAAGAATTGTAATTATTCACCAAATATTTATTCAGTCTGCCTAGAGAGATTGTGAGAATTTATGCTCCGTACTGAATATTGTATATTATATCATACATACATAAACAATTATAGCGGTTTTTAGCTTTAGAAGGGACATAATGTGAAAACTGGATAAAAATAAAACTAAATATAGAAATATCAATTGATAACATTCAATTATTACTCATCGAGTGAGGAGGAAACTTCATCGTGTGTTTTATTGGCATGGATTAATTCAAAAGAATTAATAATCTTGAAATATAATCAAAATATTTTACAAATTCTTATCTATAGATTCTATGGTCGTGGGTTCGACTCCTGTTTGTATTTGAATTTGAAAAAAATATTACTGAGTGATCAAATGAAATACTGAGTGATCGTCTCAATCCATGTTTACTACTTAAGCTTGTGATTCCTAGGCGTGCTTCGCCATAAACGTAAAGACGATGATAGAGTTGCTTTAGAAGTAGTGCCTCGCCCGAGGCATTAACCAACAAAAAACCGATCATAAGTGTGGCTTAGTAACTCTACTATCGTATTAAAGGTGATGTATGCCTGGGAATCCATTACTTTATGTCGGTTATGCATGTAAATGTTTACTGTTAATTAATTATTTAGTGAAACTCTTAAACATATGTTGCAATTTTTGACACTGATATTATAAGATTTTGATTCCAAAGAAGACGTTTATTTTTCTGATTTTATTCAATTGAAATCCAATTAGATCTTTTTGGGCTTAATTCGATTTAATATGTTAGTGAGTCGTGTGTTTACGAATAGACTAGAGCTTTTTAGTGTTGGTATACAAGCATAGGCACCGCACGCACACATTCTTATTACACTGTGATTCTTAACTCCTCAATTATATTCTTGGCATAGATATAAAGATTAGATATCGCATTGCATATAAATAATTCGTGCAGTTTTGTTTATGCCGTGTATTGTTGATCTCTCTTCTCTCCTATTTGATAAAGGCAAAAGTGCATCTCCCTCACTCAACACGTTACTGAGAGTGGGTGTGACAATACTTTGGCGATTAAGACACAATAATATTTTAAACATCTTTAAGAAGTAGTCAGTGGTAAAAACTGAGCCTAGTTGTATTTGAGTGTATGTTTGAGTCCATATGACATGTAGTAACAATGCATTTACCCATTTTACTGTGAAATATAACTGAAGATATGAAGGGAGATGTTTACAGTATAGTAGTTTGCCAGGTAACTGATGTTTTTGGCCACTTGAACTAACCACACATTTAGCCACTCATGCGAGATCTTATGTTTATATCTATAATTCTTGGCAATATTTTTATTATTTTATTAAATTATTTTGTACTAACTTAAAGTATAGAAATATATAGTCATTTCATAGTTATTGTATAAAATTATATAATTTGAAATGTATTGTAGTGATTGTGCATTGCCCTTGAGGAAGGTCAGTGATGTCATGGGTTGTCTCCAGATGTTGGGATGATAGGCTTTAGTGATGCAGCACGAGGCTTCTGTTCTGGAGACAGTGTCAATCGATATAACCCCCTCACAGTGCCCCCCTGGCCGGGACTCCGCCCTCGACACTGTTGACCCAAATTTCTGTGCACCGGCCGCCTTGTTCCCGGTCTCTTCTGTGTAACTAACAACTGTCGACGGGAACCACAATTTATTTAACGCATTCACCAAAACAAATCTAATTTAAGTCTGAAAGATTGCCATTAAAATGTATTGCATCGTTCGTTAAGTTGACTTCTGTATAAATGGAAAAGTTAAGGATGCACGAAGTTTTAAATATGAATAACAATCGAGTTTTCCGCGTGGAATTCTCATTTCGTTCATCGTTCTTGAAAGGCCCTCAAATTTATTTTCGTTTTAGTCGATTAATATTTTTATATATTTGAAAAACATTACTAATATGTGATTTAATTAAGTCACGGATATTTTAAATAAAACTGTGATTTTTACACATAACATATGAATTTGTAAAAGCATATATTATGTTCCTTACGCCCAGCTTTTAGATTGCAAATTCCAATAACCGGTTAACTAGAGGTGGAATATTTTTACACCTGTTTTTTATATATAAATTCATACGGCTCGCCTTAAATGGAAAACCCTGAAATTCGAGTCATATTTCAAAATAAATGGTCCGCAATACAATACGCGTATCTGAAAATGACTGTTTTGTTTTACCGAAAGCCAAATACTCGGACAAGTTTTTTAACTTTTCACACAAAAGCCTGTCCCTCCAAATTCATTTGTTAAGGCAAAAACCGTATTGGTTTTTTCAGAAATTTACTATTTCAATACTAGTGGAGATTGAAAGAACATTTTAATTATTGAAAAACTATGTATATTTTAAACATACGGTTTTGTGTAGTGCATTAATTCATGATTAAATAATGCTTTATTAATCAATCGCGGCGAACAAAACGATAGGCAATTCTACGAACATCAAAAATAACGATTGGTTATTAATTTTAATAAAGCCCAATAAGAGCTATAAAAAATTTCAAATAAACCAAATTATCAGTTCTGACGTTAATTCCACCGTTGAAAAAATATTTAATGAAATTTGTATTTATAAGGCAAATATTTTTTAATACGTATATTTATTAATAATTGTGTTTATTAAAATTATAATATCCCCCTAAATACAAACATTAGCTATATCAAATATCAGCATTTAGGCATGTTTCTTTCACATCAAACTGGAGAATATACTAAGAATTTAATATGAAATCGCTTCTAAAGCTTGACTCGACTCTTGGAGTTGAACTTGTCTTTATATTGGGATATACACGAGTTAAAAATTCCATCTGTATAAACTGGAACACTCTACACAGGACAAAGTTTTCCCATCTTAAACTTGCAAATTATCGGTGAACACATGTCGTGCCATACTTTTATCGATAGTTGATCTAAATAAACTTTCAAATGAAAATTGAAACTCTTACTTAGATTGAAAATTCTCAGTATAAATCCCGTTCTCCTCGTAAGAATATAATTCAGTGGATACACCCTTTGCTACGAATTTCGTGTATATAAATCGTACTCGAAAAAAAAAATCCATTGGCCACTATGTCCGGAAAATCGGAAATAGTACTAATGAAGTCCTAATCTAGAAGTGCTTTACTGGATTTAAAGGTGTATACTGAAGCAATTATTAAGTTGGGCAGAGCTGCCACATACAATTCATTAAACGGTTAAACAACAATCATGGATATGTTAAATTCAAATAATTGGATTAAAAATAAACCTTGGCCAAAAGGGTAACAAACAGGTTTTCAATTACTCACAATTAAAGAGCCCTGCGTCGCTTTTTTTTCATTTAACATTGCTTTATTATATGGTAAAAGTATTATTCTATTGCAATATTTGAATATTAAGAGAACAATCATATAACCTAATAATATTAATAAAACTACTATATATTTTTGAAATTTTCAGTTTACAGTTTGTCATATGAATATAATATTTGATGTATGATGAAGTGAAGATGAATCTCATACAATATTTTGTATAAATATCAAAGAGTAATAAATAAAATAATCCAATAATTAAATAATAAAGCAATATTATAAAGTAAATCAAATACGTCAAAGCACTCACACCCACCTGGACTAGGTCTGGTTATAAACATATATTTATAATTATTAATCTGTAAATATACTGTTTTTAAATCATACAAAAATAAACAATAAAAACACCTAACCGAATAAGCTTTGAATATCTGTGGCGACTGGGCGTTTTTTAATTAATAGTTTTTAAAAATCACATATTATCTATTTTAATTGACACTACATATTTTATGTATTTTAAAATTCATTTTCTACTTTAGAACCTAAAATACTCAATGCAATATCTTTGTTTAATGGGGTTTCAAAAAGGCTTAAAATTAAATGAAAAACTTTTAACGATCGTTTGAAATTGACTTGTGTAATGCATCGATAAGATTTATTTTTTGGTTTATTTAAAGGTTTTGTCCAACCTAACCAGGATGAAAAGAAACTACAATTACTATATTTTTAGATAATGAATGTACGATTGTATAATAATGAATAATAATTGTGATTTTAGGTGGTAAATTGATGATGTGAAAATAACACAAATGGTAAATCTTGTCAACAGGTTCCGACGGCAACTTAATGACAGTTGCTCACGTTTTACGGTTTCGTGAGAAGGAAACCAAACAAGTGATTTCGTGACATTGTATCCTTATGACTTTAATTAATCCTTTCTACCACCGAGCCATTAGTTAATGTTAACAAATTTTCATTTTGATAATCATAACTACTGTTATCTTAGTAGGCATTATTAAATCAAACAGATCCCTCCAATCGGTGACTAAATAAATAACCATTACTGAAAGTCCCTTTAGCGTAAATTTTTAATTTCTTGTTGTTTAATTATTTATGTTCTAATTGTTTACTGAATAATGAGAAGAATTTAATATTTCAATAATTAACATTAAATATATTAGCAATTTCACTTCAATAACAAGAAGACATATGCGTGATATTTTTTATTGCGTATTATATTAAGGAATTTATATACAGGGCATATGGACAGTTTTATAAAATTTGAAAAATTATATATTTTTTTAAGTTATTAAGAGTATTTAACAGACACAAAACACCCGTGACAGCCACTACTGCGTACTTAACAGAAACAAATGATCAAGATGGCGGCCCAAACTCGATTATAAAAGCAAAAGATTTTTTGTTGTTAATTTAAAATAAAAATATTTTTATTTTAAATTAACAACAAAAAAATTTTTTTTAATTATTTGATATTTATATGTTTTGATCAGTAAGAATATTTTAATATCCATATTGAATTATGAATTCAAATTCAAACGGTTTATTATTATACTATAAGCGGAAAATATATATGTGAAATAAGTTACTAATATATTTAAAAACTAAGGTTAAAATTTATTTTTTAAATGTTTTTTGTATTATTATACACTACCTCCCTTTAAAATAAACCCACTTATTAAAAGTCTTTTAATATATAGAAATCGAACAGATATTATTCGCCATACTATTTGATTTTTCCCGATGCTATCTAAAAAAACTGCCGTTCTAGAATCGAGAGGGATTTTGAAACCTTTTACGGATTATTATAATCCAATCCAATTTGTGATTATGGTAAGTATCCAATGTAGACAATAAACAGATGTAGGTATTTTACAAAGGTGCAAAGCTAGCAGTAGTAGCTTATCGATTTTAACCCGAACCAATTTCAACCCTTCATATTAGCCACACTGAGGAGAGGCTTTCTACCTTAATTAATAAATTTATTACAAATCAATTTAATATTTTTTTAAATTATTAAAAAAAGTCTCTTATAAAATATACCATCCGAACATTTTTAAGACTATGTGCATCGACAATCAATAATCTATCTACAAATAGTTCTGAATCGGATAAATCAACATTCAGATGGGAAGATCCATTTGAGTGTGTTTATAAAGTGTTGGTAGGATTGTGTGATTCAGCACAACAGGTAAATATTGATTTAGTGACATATTATGTGTCTTTATAGGTGTGTGTCCAAGAAGCTGACAGAACCCTCATTTCAACCCTTATTGTATCTCACAACCCTTCCTAAAGACATCGCTAGTATACATTTACAAATTATCCTACATTTACAACATTAATCCGCGCCTCCAACAAACTAATTAACTTAATACAATAACAAACACGTCCGTAATATATGTACATATATTCAAATTAATGTTTTTCCAATAATCAACACGAAAATTACTACCCCCCTTTCATTGTATATAGTTTACTTTACAACCATCAGAATTCAGCCACCCGAATTAATAGCATATTGATATGGAAAGTGGATAACACAAGACGAATGGTTGATAAAAATCTATAAAAACCGCCTAATTTACAGAAAATAACCTTATTTTTTATTTTATATATTATGTAACAGTGGATTCGGACTATTGATAATGTATTACAGGCTGGACTTAAAATATATATTTATATTGTATAACAAAAATATTTGTATTAATAATTAATAATAATTGCTTTATTTTCACAGTATTGAACAGACACAATATACACGTGATATTCACTACTGAGTACTTTATAGAAACAGCTGATATTTAGATGGTGTCCCAAAGTCTTTTTTAAATTTAAAGAAATATGTTTGTAATTTCGACTATAAAACTGAAGATAACTACATGTTAGTAGTCGCAAATACTAAGACTCGAATAAAAATATAGTGGAAATTACATGAATTAACATGTTTCTTTAAATTATGGAATTCCATCAAAAAGTCAACGCAATCAACATTTTTTTTTAATAATTTTAATATTTTCCCTCCTTATTTTTGCAAAAACCTACCACCCCCTAAAATATTCTCAGTTAGGTTAAGTCGATCCTGTATATTCTATTAATTTTTTGTTTATCTATTTATTAAATTGGATATATGTTACTAATGAAAACGTGGACAAATCTATTTTTTGTTAAAAATGCATATTCATCTAATTTGATTAAGATCCGAAAATGGATTTGTCAAAATAATTATGTATATAAATTTTTTCAAATATTACCGCACAGATACTCACTAAATGTGATTTTAAAAATACGTTTTCACTAATTACAGGAATTCTCTGTAACATATACATACATATAAGTAACTAGATAAAAAGTGATACGTGTTGAAACTAATTTGTTTAATAGTAGAGGTAGATAACAGTGTACCTACATTAATTATCTGAAAGGGTTCTTTGAGCACAACTTCAACGCTTCCTACAATAATTCTCCTCACGTCTATTGGAGACAAAAGAGTCGGAGAACAAAAGTTTTCTATGGTGTGGGTTGACTCCACCCTTGGCAAGGCTGTGAGGCTCCCAGGGTGCACATTTGCCCAAATAAAAAGTAAACACTGCCTTTGGATTGTCTTTTCACGTAAATAGCTTGGCTGTTAAACATACGCCATACAAAAAGTGTTCCGATTAGTATTCAACCACAATGTCAACCCACAATCATTATCGACATTATATTATAAACAACAACGACAAGAAAGCATAATTAATATCAGCCATATTTTTTATAATCATTATCAACAATGGAATGAAAATCATAAAAGTGTTATTGAGCTATCCAATTAAATCAAAGTCCAATATAAACAAATATTTTTAAGGGGAAATTGAAAATGGTATGAATATTTTAAGAAAGAAAAGGCGTTCAAAGAGGAGGAAATTTTATATTCCCCGTGAAACCATTTCAGAATATATCCTAATAGTATGCCAAACCTCATGTATATTTAGTATTTTAAATATAGGATATCAATATAAGCTACGGATAAATGTTTTGTATAAATATAATATTTTATTATACTTAAGTTAATTTTCCAATGAGCTTGTCTAGCTCTAAAACCATCTAATTTAATAAGCATTTAACGCTTATTGGCAAAATATATTTTATTAAAGTTCACACTTCAAACTCGTTTATTTATTTCCATATAAACGATCAGAAGAGCTTATTTTATAGACAAGCCAAAAACAATAATAATAAAAAAGATTTAAAAACAAAAATGAAATACAACTATAACAATAAATTAATTAAATATTATTATTAAAAAATGTATAAATATGAATTGAATGTATATAAAATAAAATAAAGTAAGTTGTATATGTTACTATATAAATTAGGTCGCTCCTAAACAAACCCTATAGGTGCAGAATTTGTGGAAAAGAGATCACCCAGGTGCGCAAATCCGTTGCCAAATCGTTGCAACCTATTTAGAAAAGAATAAAAGTGGTAGTTGGATGAGGAATAATGTGGATATAATAGAAAATTTTGGCGGGAGTTAAGTTATGGGATACATTTTTGTAATAAAAATTTGGCTGAAATATTACCTATATAATTATCAGTTTTTATTTATATATATTTAATAAAATATCATACACTCCATAATTGTATTGAATAAATTAATCGTATTGTATTTGCCGATAATCCACGGCATCACGTTTTATAATAATTGGCCCATTGATCAATATAAACCACAAAGTAAAAGCACGTTTCGCTTTTTATTTGAAACGGATGTGTAAATGATTTAGATCTACTCATGGAAACAAAGCTGTTGTTGCGATTGATAGAATATTCTAATGGCCAAAAAAGCGATCCGGAAATTGTGTAAAGGCGAACATGTCATAAAAAGAGGCCATAATGTCCGGATTAACATGGATCAATTCCAAGCCTAACCAAATAATGACCCATAATACCCTCCCATATCTGTGATATACCATAACCATACCATCGATACGATCACCTCTTCACAAATTGCCTTAAACCCTTACCAAATATATGTAAATGTGCACATTACTATTTCAAACTATCACAATCGTCGGCAGCGATTCACAACAAGAAAGTCTTGTTATAAATAAAACTGGATTTTAAGAAACCATAATCCAAGGACATAGTTATAGATTTTTCGATTGTTTACATATAAACAAGCACGTGTAATATACAGAGTGGACTAGAACTATTTGAGAATATTTTAGGGGGTTGTATCGCAAATATATGTAAACGAATTTTATTATTATTATTTTTATTAATTAAAAACCTTTTAAAATATTAATAGTCCTTTTTAAATCGAATTTGGGCCACTATCTGGAAAATGTTGCATGTTTTTTCTGTCTGTTAAATAAGTAATCAATATTTTTCATTATTTAAAAAAAAAATAACATTCACTACTGAATACTTCAGAGATACAGTTAATTCCAAGATGGGGTGTTATAAGCTCGATTCCAAAATTACTATTAATATTTTTAATTATTTCTTAAATAATTATTAAAATAATATTGAAAATTTTCTCTTATTCTTACGATAATCTACCATCCCCTAAAATTTCCTCGTTTAATTCAATTCCACCCTCTATATTACATGTGCTTATTTATATCTAAACAATCGAGAAATATATAAATATATCCTTGGATTATGATTTCTCAAAATCCAGTTTTCTTTACAATAAGACTCTCTTGAAATCGGAAAATTCCAAAAATAAAAACATTCCAAATGCAATGAATAAAACATGGTGTGAAAATCCGATACACACTTTAGATTTAAAGAATTATTCAAATGAGAAACGGTCCCAAGCCGAAGGAAAAAATTCACTCGTCTATTTGTCTATAAAAAGTTTATTTAAAAATATGGCCTTAATTTAGAGAGCTGTTTTGCTTACTTAAGCGGAACCAAAAGCTTATTCCTCCTTTTTACATGGCATTAACTTCATCTTTCCTGCAAATAAATTAGTAGAGCGCCATTATATTATGGAAATTTGCGTTTAGTTTGAGAAAACTTTCGCAGGATGTTTTTATCACTCCTTCAATATTACATAATCTTATTATTTAATAGATTTTAATTGTTTTAAAATGTGTTTTTCGTGCAAATATGTACAAGTACACAGTACCAAAGTTATCAAAGGGCAGTGTTGCCATACACAAGCAAACATGGCAGCTAAACCGCGGGGCATCCTACTCATTATTTATCGACTGCAATCAGAGTGAGCTTAGTTTCTTCTTTGACTTTGAATCCACCAACCCTCATCTCTATAAATAAAGGCTTAACACTAATTTAAATATTCAACAAACACATAGTGCAAGTCCATAGAATATTAAATAAATAAATAGCAGCAAATATAATCTTGTTAATTTAAAAACGTAAAATCACATCTATTATTAACATAAATTTCATTTCGAAGACATAAAAGGATTTTTCTCTTCACAAAACACAAAAGACGAATACGATTTTCAGAAGACGTAACACGTAATAAAAATAAAAATCACGCGTGTACACAAGAGAAATGGCAAGGTGATCTTTTCAAAGGGAGTCTGACATTTTTATTTCTCGTAAAAAACGGTCTCATCTTTCTCTTACCTGTACATCTCAACTCAATTTATTTATTCGCGTGTTTGCAACACAAATTATGATTCGTCTTTTTGAGTTTCAACGCCTTCGGCAACAAAAAAAACCTCACCTTGTTTGTTTTTCATCTACAATATTATTAAGAATTGGATTTTCTAGTTAGGGATAATTTTATTTGAACTAATCATAATTGGCCAATACA
Organism: Agraylea sexmaculata; assembly: GCA_022606485.1. NCBI lineage: Eukaryota > Metazoa > Arthropoda > Insecta > Trichoptera > Hydroptilidae > Agraylea > Agraylea sexmaculata. The sequence continues at coordinate 188,214 of JAGTTH010005381.1, forward strand.
TTTATGATATAGTATTAAATTAGTGTACAGGCGAAAATTAAAGGAAATCGCTTTAAATATGCTGCGCTGAAAATATTTCAAAAATCAATTTCAACACTTTTTTTAAATATACCTTTTATTCCTCTTTTTTATGAAAATTTGGAAATAACTATGACTAGTGGTTATCCGAATTTCAAATATAAACTTATAATTTTTAAGAACCAACTCATTTTTAATAAAAAAAAAATGGCCCTACTTATTAATGCTAATTCTAAATATATTTTAAAAAGAGAGATACTATTAATACCAGCGGTGCTTAATCTAAAAAAATAAAATAAAAATATAACGACAAATGTTATTTAATTTTAAAAAAATAGCTGTCATATGTATGTATTATATATACTGAATATAAAAAATAATTCTTTACTTGATAAAAATGCTAGTTTTTATTTAAAAATAATCCTTTTACTTGAGATTGAGAGAAGATTTTTTTTATTTGAACATAGTTTTTACGCGTACCATTTCAGGATTATCCATTTTTTTACCCTGTATACACTCAAAGCTTTATCCAATTATATATGTCTTTTGCCCATTTTGAGAAAGGTTCCAAATAATGTCTTTAATGATTCTAAGCTCCTAGTTTCTTATCCGAGAAACTAAATTTATTTTGCAGGTTTAATACTCTTCTAACTTAATAACCATTTTTTTTTATTTTACGTTAAGATGAGTTAATGAATGTGAAGAAGCTTGGGTTTGGCCTACTCAGAATATGAATGTTCAAAAAGCGTGTTTTATATTCTGCCCAATTTGAAATTCATATTTTTGGGGTCGGCTTCAAAAGGCAGGATGGTGAAAATATTGGTAGGTGTGGAAAGAAACCCTGGACGATTCTATATACTGTGTACAAGTAGTAAAGATCCAAGCCACCATACGTGGTCTGTTTTGATAAGCCTCCGAACATAATTCACCTGATGCTCGACAACTCCTCGAAAGCCTTTTTAAATCGAAACGTGCCAGACCATCTTTTTCCCTTCTCTGACCGATAGCCCAATTTTATAAAAAATACACCTATATTCCACGATAAGATGCTGAAAAGAGATTGATAATCGATGCGTAAATACGTATACACCGTTCCCCCTGAAAAAAAATCCTCAATCTTCAAAAGGGGATCCAAAGCAAAATATATATATTTTCTCGACCGCGCTAAAGTGAAACCAGTACCAAAAAATGTGCATAAATCGGATTGAATTATATACATATTGTATTAGAATCATGAGTTAATTAAATCAAATAACCCAAACTTTGATCGTTTTATTTTGAACAGTATATAAACACTAAAGAAATTTGTAAATTGTGAAATTTGTAGAAAAAAGATCTACAATAAGACGGTAAATATCTATTAAAATATTATCAATACAATTCAACAAATAAAGAGATACTACCTTTATCATTTTCACTATAATAACTAATCAATTTATAATACTTATCCAGTGTATAAAGTTTCCACCACACATTTCGTTACGTACTTTCAAGATTCTCCAACGAACTTTACCTACGATTGAAAGCAATTTTCTTCAGAGGCTTGGCTTTTCTTATTAGACAAACTTCTTCAAATTAACTTAATGAGACGGACTCTTTTGGAAGAAAACTTGCAAAATTAGACACCTCACTGATTGTACTCCGTATACCTGAATACCTTCTCATTCAAAGTTACGTTTAATGGGGCAGAAGTAAAATATACGAAAGTTTCAACAACTCCAAATGATGGGTTTTAAATTTCAATGAAAGCCAACATGTTTATGTATTGATATTTATTTTATGGCCCGAGGGGCTTTTAGGAAATTTTCGGAAAATGTCGGAAATCTATTTAACTACACAGGTTACCAACAGGACAGCCCTGCCCGATTTAATAATCGTAGTATTTACCATACAGTCCAAGATATCGGAGCAAACCTCAATCGAGATGATTATTTATTTTATCAATATTATTCCCGATCTCCGCCGATCGAATCATTTTTTTATTCAAGCGGGATTTGAACCACAGTATTTGTAGTCACACGCCTTATCACCTGAGGTATTACGCTGGTTAAGTTTTTTTTTGTCCAGAATAAACACATTTATGCATATACTTTAATGTATCCAAATAATATATACATTGTATGTATTGTTTAAAATTTATTAAAAAAAATATTTTTTTGCTTTTCGTTGTAATTAGAATTAAAGTAGAATAATTAAATAATCAATTATATAAATTGATGTAAGTAACCAGTGTGTGACATTATTGACAGATTTTTTCATTCACTTTGTTAATAACTGAAAAGCGTTTTTAAAATAGTATAAATACAAAGACTTTAAAATGAAAAAAAAATCCACTTAAATTAAAATGAAAGGTGATAATCTCTCATTAATCATTATATACAACGTCCACTTTATAAAGGTTCTTTCAATTCCTTTGGCCAAATTTATTAATACACTCTACTTCTTCTCTTTGTTAAGCACGTCTTTGTGAGGCACATATTAATTTTGAAAGATTTTTTTATGATGTGTACCAGAAAGTAGACTTAATATGAAGGGATGTTTTATTAATAAAAAGTTAATATTCAGCTATTTGTGATATAATTGTATAAGTATTCTCATTCAAAATGTCATTGCATAATTCTCGTAAAGACGCTGAAGGTTGGAACAATCGATTTACAAGTATAAATAAACCATTGGCTATGGGGTGAAGATCACGTTTGACAAGTGTCAGCATTTGATATCAATTCCAATAAATTGGCCTAATCCCCGTGAAAAGCGTACAGTTGTATTGTATTTTTGAATAATTTATTCTAGTCACGTTCGACCACATACACGTGAATTCTCGCCTAAATGGAAACTGCTGCATTATGCACGTGGTATGGTGAACTTGTGACTGGCTCAATCACACTACTACTACCAGATAGTTTACTAGCTACTAGTTCATACTTACTATTATCAATTCATAAAACATCTAAGGGAATCACTAATGAAGTGGCCGATGTGGAAATATGCGAAAAATGCTAAATATTCTGAAGTCACGCCACTCCTTTCACACTTTAAATACTTGCATAGAGAAGCGGTCGATAATTTTGCATTACAGAGAATCTAAATATGCAATACCTATAAAATATTACAGTGAAACCTCGATAATAACAAGGCTCAAGGGGAATGAAAAAAATCATTATATCGAGGTTTATATATATTACAATTTCTGTATTATGCATAAGTTTTTACAATGATTGATAGAACAATACATCTTTGGAAATAGACTTAAGTATATACAAATCTTTTTACCTATAACTAACATAAGAATGTTTTATTTACCATTTACAAACATGATGCTTAATAAATAATAACCACAATAAAAGCTTTATTAACAAAACAATTACAAAAGATAATGCTTAAAAAGTAATAACAGTTTGTTTGTGTAAAACCAAATTTGAGTTGAGTGGATTATTAGAAATTTACACTTTATTTTTTTTTAAATAATATCAGTTTTGGAAGTATATTGGTAAAATGAACTTAGGTTTCCTGGAGGCATATTTGGTTTTATTTACATGTCTTATGATTGGGTTATTCGGGAAGTTAGTCATTTTAGTGTAATGTTTTATCGAGGTTTTTGATCGCAGATTTGGTTATATATTTACAGGTTCACTAGAACTCATTTTTCACATATATGTATATATGTCCTTAAACTATGAACATGAAAAATAGGTGTATAAAAATTACTAAAGCAAATATCAAATTGATTTGAATAAATCGAGAATACACAGTGCATAAATAAATAATATAAAAAAATATGTGTGTAAAATGTTATGTAATAATTTGCAATTTTAGACAGAACTATTCAAATCGTATAGCCTTGTGCTTTCCTAGATACTATTCCTATCTTCGATATAGACAGGTTTTTAAAATAAAACTTAAAATAAGCAAAACGAACGAAGAAAATTCATTATATCGAGGTTTTTGCCAATATTTATTCATAAAACGTCGCTATACGGATAGATTGGAGTGTCAAGTGGAATTGAAAAATTTCGTTATATCGAGGTTCCACTGTATTTGATTATTGTTTGATATTTGGTGATAAATGAAGTGCAAAAGAAAAACTGTATTATCACAATATTATTTTGGTTTCTAATTATTGGAATACAGTATTGATTTTATGCGTATCCATGAACAGTCCATTCTGTCCGTAGACGAAATCAAATTGGCGTTTGTGTGGCCAGCAATTTCCATTATTTTGGACCAGAGCATTTGTCATAGCTTAGAGGAAATAGTCCAGAAAAGCCAATCCGCTTATGCATACAATATAATTTAGAATATATGCATAGGAAACATAAATTTTAAGCCCGTGACTGACAATTTGCATGCGAATATCACACGACACCGCCGGATATTGTCAGCGTTATACTTCCATACATTCACTACAACACATACTACGAATAAATATTATACACTTGAAAAGGCTCTTGTTCTTTGAAATAAGGCTACTGGAATTCTAAAGACAGACACACAACACTAAATAGCCACAATAAAGCTTCTACAACCGCAAATTAAACAAAACCACTCCATTGATGTAAGCCGACCTCTCGATTGTGATAATGGCTGCTAATTTAAATTAACAATCTAATACTCATATTTAATATTATTGTAGAGTTATATTATCATCATCATCAGAGATGGTAGCACAATAGTTCAACTAAGGCTTCCTTCACATTCGATTCCCCTATTTTCATTATTACCAATAGAACCCGTTTCATAGCCCAGATATACCTCTAGGTTAATATATACATATATACAGGAAATTTCTATTATTTTTATATGAAATAATAACGTGGTGGATTAGTTTTTTCATATTTCAAGCATAATCCAGCAGCAGCAGGCTTTTTTATAGGACGTTAATAATAATATATTTCACCACGGTATATATTTAATTTATTCCTTTAAATTGTAAGGAATTAATTCCTATTATCAAAGACTAAATTTATTATATAAAAAACTCAGACACACTTTAATGGATTATATTATCCAATTACTTTTTAATACTACTCTAAAAATTAGAAATATACATGAAACTGTTAATTTTATTTAGTTTTACTTTAGATACTTATAAGTTTAAATTCAGATGATGAGGCATTAAAAATGTTTACCACCTAACTTCCATCTATGTTTTGTTGGATTAAAACTTTTTCCATCATAAAAAATACATCAAGTGAATACTTAAAATGCTAATATGTACATAAGGTTTTTTTTACCAAAGCGGATCGTTAAAACGAATAATTTATATCCTACGAAAACATTTCGAATTTACGTGAAAAATTTAATAAAAAATTCAAATACCCTATCGCGCCGGTTTCTTTTGAAAGTATCACTTTCATAGTAACCTTTTGTAAGGGGATATAACTGCTATCATTGTATAAAAGGTCGTTTTTCTGCGTGTCGGTATTATGAAAACAGAAGTTTCCATCAAAAAGCTTCCGTTTTTCTTTTCGTCGCCGACTCTTTCCAATTAAAGTTTTTTCAAACTACTATTCGTCGCTTGAGAACTTTTAATTGACAGGGGAAACTTTTCGATGGAGTCTATTTAGTTCTCGCCGACATTGTGAAGAGTGCGATTCTTTTCATATGCAGGAATAATTTCAAACTGGGTCGTAATCTAATTGTGAAAGCCTTAGGATAAATTTAAGCCATTGCAGTGATATTCATTTTTTTGTCTTTGGGTATAAACATACACTTTGTCAAAGGGTCATGTTTCAAATTCCCATTCTCCCAAACAATGTCTGTGTGTTTAATAATATCGTTGTGTTGGTATTTAATGTGAAAGGTGTTCAAAGTGAGTCGGCTACAACTGACATGGGTCGCCTGTCTTCACCCATGAAACTTTTCAGGAACCTGATCCCCAACTTAGACCTTGGAAACCACAAGAACGACGTTACATGTAATAATACCTACTTTGGCGAAGATTATCAAACTCTCATACATACATATATCTCTCAAATAATTTACAGAATCTTATCAAGTATTCATAATATAATCATTATTTGATGGATTTGTTAGTACATTGTGTAATTTTCACGACTTAGTAAATATAGGATACTGATTTTGGGAATATTCACATTAGAACGACACGTACCGGCAACATATTGGTTACGTAGCAGTCACGTACCGACGCTGTCAATATAAATACAGTAAAACCTAGATATAACGAACTTCTGTATAAGAAATTCCTCGATATGACGAAAATTTTAAACTCCCATGTATTCCTATGTAAATTTTACCTCTACATAGCGAATTTTTATCGATAAATATTGACAAAAACGTCGATATAACGACTTTTCGTCGTTCGTTTTGCCTATTTTCAACCTCTATAAATCTATATTGATTTTTTAATAATATTACAAAAAGTACTGCCTAAACTTGATATAACTTGCAAATCCTTAGTCGATGAAATCATGTTTTTTATCATATATACGTAATAACCTCATAACAAAGTATACACTAAATAACCTTGATATATCGTGGATCATTTCATTTCCCTTTAGCATCGTTATATCTGGGTTCCACTATATTCAGTATTAATATTAATAATAATGAATAAGACAATATCATTGATTATTCATGATAGAAAAAGAGAGTCCGAAGCCTTTTTCTTGAAAAAGTCAATATGTCGTTGATACGTGATCCATACGTGGCCGATGCGTGACTGATACGTCGCCGGTATGTGAAATTCTAATATGACTACTCAATAACTAAACCTTCAGTTCTTATTCCAAACTTCTTAAAAGTAAAAATAAAATCAATTTAATTTTTGTATTAAAGGCAGTGATATCATTACTTTGAAGGCTTTCAAGAACTTTGTAAAGTATTGTGATAAATTGGAAAGCTTTCATTTTGTGACAAAAAAAACGACCTCCAACGAAGGAAGGTGATTTCCCTGGCTCATCTCTTTTTATTTGCCCACGAGTACACGCACTTAATTTCCGAAATACATCATCTAACAAAGACAATTACTTTTATATGATTGCTTAAGGTTCAAAAAATCATCAGTCACTCAATATATGTACATCTAGATAGTACATATTTTCAGTTCTTTATTTCAGGGAGTATAAATGTAGGATAGTAGTTATTAGAAGCAATTTCCTCGTCGTATCGGCAAGATCCATCACTGGCAGAGCACGCCTTCGGAATTAAATAGGTATCTCAATTTAGAGCTTTTATGGAAACTTCCACAAACAAAAAAAATGTTTTATCACAACTAAATATCTACATTCATTTATCAAGTACGTATCTATACTTTATCATAGTGATAGGATCACAAATTTAAAAAAAAGCAATCCATTTAAGCAACTGTGATTATTGGCATTATACAGCATATTTTTGATTGGTTTAGTTTTTATATTTTAAGGAAAGCATTAGCATGTTATTAAAAACTAGTTCCTAATCTGCTGGTTTAGTTTTTCATAATAAATATTTTTTATTTTAATAATGTTGCCATTGAATTGCAGCCTTTAAGATATTTTATCAAAAGACACCTTGTTTAATTAATAACTATATAATTATTAATTAAAATAGGTATTTACATACCTTCATATATATCAGATATACATGTAAAACGTGTCAATTTTTTTTTATATTTATATTTAAGTATTTCGAATATTCAATGTAACTCGCCGATAAAATTATGCGCTTCTGAAAATTACTTGTTCGGTGTGTGTTGGAATAAAGCACGTAACAGTAATAAGTTGGCTAGAAATAGCTTCTCTATTTCCACTACAAAGCCAAACTAACCAGTAAACATTGAAAATATTTGTACATAGTTAATATATTACACAATAATATAATGATTATAGTTTTCCAATTCACACGCGATAACAACATACAAACACGCCATCACGCCTGTCAGTCAACAATAAAGTTTATTCTGTATTACTACATATAATGAATGTTCTAGTTTATTTTTTCATTTGTCACTTACGACACTTTACTATATTTTTCTACTTCTTTTCTTAAGGTGTCCGGTTCGAATGTTAGCGATCTTAGATGTCGGGAATGTCATATTTTTTTGGGCCACCCTAATCTATAAGATGTCCTCATTCCCAATCCTCTTCTTCCCTTATAATATTAATATAATAAACATATATTTTTCATTCTTTGTAGGGTACATAAGAGCTTTAAGGAAATATAATCTTGGATCATTTTATGATTGATTTTGTTTAGTGGGTAGCTTCATTAAAATACAAAATGAATTCCCTAGCTTTATAGACGATTAAATTGTTAACAATCCCAATGAAATCCATAGAAATTTCATTCAATATTTTCTTCCACCTGGTTCACTAATACATGTATATATTCTAAAAGAGCTGTGGCCACCATCAATATTGTAGTCCCTAAAATCCGACACGTTCGATAATCCGACATTCAAGAGCAACAATATTTTTCTTATAAAAACCTCATACATTACAGCCATTACTGCTTACTAATTAGCTAATTCCAAGATGGTGGATCGAATTCGATTCCAAAAGCACGAAATATTTTTTATCAATATATTTTTCAGCTTCATTATTTGACAGCTTCAGAATCTTCGGTTTTATTAATAAGTGAATATATGTAATAAAAACAACTTTATGATGTCATCGCATTACGTCAAGTACAAGTTCAAGTTCAATGTCTAGTTCAATTTCAAATCCGTCAACAAGGTATTGTTGTTGCTTGAAATGTGCGATGTGCATTTTGGTTGAAATTACGCTGTACCTTACTTTGTTTACATATTCAAATCAGGCGGTCAATCACCTAATAAGTAAATTAAAAATTGAAAATTTTAACTAGCCGACTTGGATCATTAATGAAAGTGTGGTTGTGTTACATTTAATGTACCATTCCTTATATTTAATTATTTGAGTATCAATAAAAGACATGTTGTATACAGATCGAAAACTAATCTCGTATTAAGTACTTTATTAACTGAAATATTATGCCCAGTTTAATGTAATATCTGGCTCAAGTGAGAAGAACGGCAAATATTCAGATATTGCCTTATCTACATGAAAGTTTTTGTGATCACAAATCTTAAGTTAGCGTAGTCGTGCGCAATTTAAACTCCTTGAACGTTTTGGTCGTTTTAAAATTAAAAAGATATAAGGCTGACGTGAAATATTCCCTGTGTGTTATGTCACCATATTTCGTGTTTTTTTTCACTTACTTGGTAGACATTTTATGTCCCGACGAAATCTCTCCGGCACTTTAAGGAGAACGTGCCTTCGTCGCTTTTCGCGATTTATATCAGCAAACTTTACGACTCGAATACAGCGTGACTGTCGAATTGAACACACTAGCTTCTCTTTTGTTAAAAATTCACGCACAATAATATCATAAGCGAAAAGCTGTCAAGGGTATTAACATATTATACAATTTATGGCCTCACAAATTATCAACGCTTTGCATGATATCATATTATTTGGTTTGATGATGGAAGGCATTTTGGTATAAAATGAAAGGCTCTTGATATCTGGAATTAAGCTATAGCAATGAGTCCTTCTGAGCTTATTCGCTATATTAGATCTACCAAATTACACCAGTGGACACTGTTTTTGTCGGTGACGTGGATCGAAATCGAGAGTCTCACTCACGAATTCGTCAAAACCGCTGGGCCTCAAGGCAGCTCTTTATAATTCACATACAATAAAAAACATGTTTTTAATCAAAAAATCTCTTGATCAATTGATAATATATACATATGTATCTAATATATATATAATATATATATATATATATATATATATATATATATATATATATATATATATCTCTTTATATATATATATATATATATATATATATATATATATATATATATATATATATATATATATATATATAAATATAAATGAAAATAAATGTGGAAAGACATATATTAAAAATATAATAAATTTGAACCATTTATTTTAACTTATTAATTTAGAACTGGTATTAATATAAAAGGAAAGTGAATATTCAAAATATATGAAACCAAATCTCGTTTTATAATACACACCAGGTGTGAAACTCGACTGACACTCAAATAACGTATTTTATTTAATATTTTTGAATATTCGCTTTGGAGTGGGTTTTCAGAAACATAGTAATAAGTTTTCAGCGTAGACTTTGCTACGGGATAAGTATTATTATTCGACAGCAGAATATATGTAGAAGAGTTTTCATAAATTGCAGACACTGCATCAGGTTTACAAAAGTTTTTCCTATCAAATACCTGAAGACTTCCTCACTCCTGTTGCAATATTCAATGTAGAGATATTCCTTATTTAG